>JAUMHA010424637.1:496-21695 GCA_032359765.1 Saxidomus gigantea | reverse complement strand
ATTTAAATGAACAGCAACCAAAAATTGCTTTTATAAAACTGTCACCAAAAAAACACTATGTGCAGTAAGATGCGCATAATGTCACTTTAACTATGCACATGTATCTGTATAACAATACATTACTAATGACTGTTCCATACCCACACTTTTTCGGCGCAGCCGTGTTGAACTCGCGCTTTTTGACCGGAAGTTTGTGACTATTCAACCGCCAATGAAATGACAAATAGAATGTATAACATTTTTTGAATTGAGAAATTTACTCCGTAAGGCACCTTTTAATTGGATAATACCGAATGAAAAAGGTCAATAAATCATTTGCGTTTTCTGTCTTTCTTGAATGGTTTTATATTTTTAGTACGTACATGTAATTATTTAAAAATTCATATCTGTCAGCAAGATATGTTGTAACCGCCATAATAATAACAATGGTATACAAATTTCTCACCATGTGAAATATGGGCCTTCTGACTGCATAAATATTAAATTTGACAGGATTTTTTTTACAATAAAATCTAGCTACCAATCACATTTATATACTCAAAATTTCGCCGGCCATTTGTTTAAAAGATAGTTCTGTCTTTGCAATATTTAGATTATGTAAACTGATTGAAAAATAAAAAATGTCTGTCTGTCCTGTCTGTCTGTAAATAAAGTTCTCAAATAAGTTTATTTTCCTGCAGTCTTAGAAAATTATACAATATTTCTCTTCCACAAATTATTCAAGATAGTCAAAATGTTTTATTTACTCACGTAAGTATACGATTCGATTCTGTAGTGTATAGTTCCGTAATTAACTTCACAAAAAAAAGGATGAGAACAACAAAACAAAAAACTATTTTTAGCGAGTTTAACATATGGTTGGCTTGGTCAGAATAAAACACTGAAGAAAATCAACATTTATTTTATTATTTGGATAAATCTTTTCAACTGTCACAACATTCTCTAAAGTGAAAATTAGTTTTCTAATATCCTAAAAGGTGTGCCTCAACAGGGTCCGTTATATACGGACACTTGCCTCAAGGATCAAGTTTAGGGCCCTTATTTTTTATATTTTCTTAAATGACATCTTTTACTCAATAAATGAATCTCAACAATATAAGAACAGAACAGAACAGAACATTTATTTTATTCACCCAGGTATTTTGAAATACAGCATGGGGTTGTAACAAGAACAATCAACATACAATTTTTATAGTATAAATATGCAGATGATAATACTCTTTCATTTTGGAACAAAGATGTCTAACTAGTAAAAAGCACTCTGGAAAATGTCAGTAATATTTTAATCGAATGGGTTTCCAATTATCAGATGCAAGCTAATCCAGACAAATTCTAGTCAGAACATAGCAGAATCTTTATTTATATACACGGATTAAAAAACCTACATTTTGTAATAACATGTTAGTCAATATCAAAAGGAAAAGGGCAAGTGAAGAAATAAAAAGTTACCATTTCACTGATCATAACATATCTTCTGAACAACACGTTAAATTATTGGCAGTCGAAATTGATTTTCTTTTAAATTTAGATGCACACATTTTTGCTATTTGTAAAATAAAAGCAGCCAGCAACTAACAGGTAGGATTGTTATTGATACAAGACTCATTATTTAAGGACTTATATAAGATCTAATTTTAATTACTGTCCCAATATGTGGCATTTTTGTAGTAAAACAAACACAGTACGGTCTAGTCCCAGCCTTCGTATTGCCACTGTACTTTTCATCATCATCATCATCTTTGTTAATGGCTAACCGTCATAACTGACTATAATGGCCATACTTTTCTTCAAGTCCTTCTTTCAATTTCTTTAAAACTTAAGAAAGTTAAATCATTATTAACCATTTGTCCCTAACAACGCTTTCCAGTTATAACCAGAAATGACTGTTAGGAATAGTGGAGTAGAAGATTCGTTTGAAAGCCCTTTTTGTAAATCCAAACGTGTAAAGTTAGCTCAATTGTCGGAGCACCTCGGTTTTGTTCGAAATTCCGAAAGTGGGCCGAATTTGTTTTGAAAACATGGCGCTGACACTTACAGAAGAGTTGATTCGAAATCGTGTAGGTTTGCAGCATGATAATCTAGGTAGCTTGCTTTTTTTCTTATTGCATTCAATTAGATGTGCAATTGTCTTTGATATCAGATGACTATATTACATTTGGGTCTGAACACTGTGTTGAATTACCCGGCTACTGTAACTGTATCCATGGTCCATAATGATATGGAAATGTTATTTATCTTTTTAGGACGCTCTAGTGTGTTTCATTTGTATATGTGTATGTTTTTAATTTGTATGTGATGCTGTCAAATAGGTATATGGAGTGAACAAAGGAAAATTCAAGTTTATCTGAAAGAACGATTTTCTCCCTTGAATGCGTGTTCCAACAAGTTTACCACCAGCTCAGGGATAAGCAAGTTGTGTATTGAACAAACGGTGAACAAATCCATAATCCAGATAAAGCAGTCATAAATAATAGTCGGCAAACTTATTAAGTTAAACCTGTCATAAAGGTGCATATTTGATGAGATAAGTTAGCCTTAACAGACTTATTCTTGACATGGTATTGGATATGGTCATTGTTTATATTAAATTGATATGTAGAATCAGTGAGCTGTGATGTATGCTATTGATTCTTTGACATTAAATGAAGTTACTGTTAAAGAATTGATAAAACAATAAGAATTCAGAGACTAAAAAGCAAAAGAAAAATAGTTAGCCTTTTCTAAAACAGACTTATCTACCAAGTTCTGCAGAATGCAAGTTGAGCATTTTGTTTTATTCAATCAAACTGTACTTTGTGCATACAGTAGTCATAGCAACACAAGAAATGCACTGATTACACATTATCTCATGTTAAGAAAAAATGAGAAGCCTGGCTTATACCTGAATCATAGCCTTCTACTTTTCGAAATAACCCACATCTGCAAGAAGTAAAATTACTGTCAGGCCAGTGAAAATTCTATCTCTCTAGGGATTTTCAAAGAACTAGGCACAAATGTTCAACATATCAAGCTGATGTGCCACACACCAGATTAAAGTCCCTAGCCCAGAGGTCAAGGTCACAATGTTCAAAGTAATGAGTTGCTATTGGGTCCAAGATAAATGTTTAAATTATACTATCCACGTTGTCGTGTCAGTGCTGTAACTTTGTCATGCATGGAGGTAATTTGAAATAGCTTTGCAAAGATGTCCTCAACACCCAGATAAGTTGTTGCAAGTGTGATTCAGGTCCATAGTCCTAAGGTCAAGGTCATTATGATATGCTTCATATAAGCTCATAGGACTTTTTAAAATTTTGTTGTGTTGTCCGTCAGTTCGTCCGTCCGCCACAAAAACTTAACATTGGCTATAACTTTGCCATTTCTTAGGATTTCTTCATCAAACTTTACAATTGTACTGCTTATGACAAAAGGGTTGTGATGCCTCTGGTACATTAAAGCCCCTTTAGCACAATGAAAAATTTGATACAGATAGAAGAATTAAGAATTGTGTTCTGTTGATACATTGATTTCATATTTGTAGTTTTTTAAATTTGTTTTAAGGCCAAACATTGTTGTCTTTTTAAGGCCAAATAGTTTTTTTTGTTTTTTTTAAGGCCAACAATTTTTTTATTTTTTGTAAAGGCCAAACAATTTTTTTATTCAGACCACATTATTTTCTTTTTAAAAGCTGCTCGCTCTCAGATTTTGGTAAAAAAATAAAGTTCTTAAAACTGTATGAAAATAACATATTTTAGAACATATAGTCATATAAAAAGGTTTTCATTTTTTTCAAATTTCATTTGTCAGTACCACTTGTTGACCCCTATTCATTTTCAGGTTATTAGGTCTTATGAGAATTTCACAGTGACTGTTCTATAAAAGCTGGTCCTTGCATAGTTTGACTTGCATCAAGGGGGCATACATGTTTTACAAACAGCTCTTCTTTATTTTTAAACAAATACCGTGCTTTATTTATGGCCTGTACTTTCATATATAAAATGAGACATTAGGAATGTTTTTCAAGCGACTGTCAATTTTGCTGACTAGTAAGATATCTTTCTTGGTAATATTTTATATAAGAGCTACACGTGATTTTGCATCCAAAATCCTAATGGGACTCTGAGGAAGATGCTTACTTCATCACACATTTGCATTGATTATGATAGGTCGGTCTGTCCTGGTCCTTTCTTCATTTAAAAAAGAAATTTGCAAAGAGAAAAGGTAAAATTGGGTTTTTGCATGATTGTAGCCGACAATACAGAAGGTATTTATCTTATTGTAGTAAAACATTTAATATGGTAGATTTTATTTCAGAGGATGTCAAGTCCCTGGCTTTACCTGGTACCTACCATGAGAAAGTTGTCAGCCTTGGGTCCTCCCTTCGCATGTTTTCAAGACTCAAACATCTTGATCTCTCCAGGAACAGCATAGGCAGCCTTCAGGTATGGTGCATGTACATTTAGCTTGAATAATTCAAAAAATGTATACTAAAAAAACTTTAAGGTGTTGGTAAAATGCAAGGGATGGTTATACTTAGCCTGTTATGCATTCGAGGTGTGATATTAAGAGTTGGAAATTTTCTAACTTTCCGGTAGATCCATGTGTGTAAAGTGGTGCACCAGCTAAAGTGAATTTTGCTTGTCAGACTGTAATGTGTCTCCTAAATTCCAGGCATTTAGTATTTGTTTCCTTATTGTTCTTTATTTCAAACTTATTTTGTGTTGTAGTACATCTTGCACAGTTTTTGTAGACAGTATACATTGTGTATATTTGATTTAGTTTTAAATTTTTGTTGTCTTTTTATTTTGCAGGGATTGGAACATCTGAAACTGTTGGAAAAGTTGAATCTGTATCCTTCTTAATAAAAAATAAACCTTGAAATAATGAAATTTCAGTAGATTTTCTACAAAATTATAAACAACAACTTCAAGTTAATTCTCATACTCATGTTGCATGGCATGCAGTCTGTTGAAAATAACAAGTTTAGTATATGTACTTCCATTTCAACTGCACAATTAATTTCTTGTGTCAGACTTATGTTAACTATACACATTGGCTGCATACTAGAAACCTATTTAGTGTTTGTTCCGAGGTGATGATTGTTGAGGCTGGTCAAAGTTATTAAGTGATAATTTTTTAACTCGGTACCTTCCACTCTACATGTCATAAGAAATAACATTTAAATGTATGATCAGTGTAAAGGTATATTTAGAAAAACATTTCCGATATATAATAAAGAGTGGATTGCTTCATCATTACTCTGATGAATGCTCTCCCACCAGAGTTACTATTTACATTTAGTGTTTTCTTAACATTTTACTAAGCTACTATAACAACATAGAAACATTAGATGAGTTGAAGAAACTGAAATTCAACCCAAATTTGAAAGAACTTGATTTGCGATTGAACCCAGTGACTCGTACAGAAACCGACTACAGATTGTATCTGATACACATGCTGCCTAACCTACAAAAACTAGGTAAAAATGTTAAAATTCATGAACAATTAATGAACTTCTTAGCTGTGAAAATGATTATCGTGTAACACTACGCCCAAGTAAATTACCAGGGCTTTGATACTAAGGTATGTGTACAGTTAACCAGATCAGTTCAAGCAAACAGTCAAGAAGGAGTTATATCCCTCCCAAAACTGCAAAACATATGAAGGTGAAATGCCAAGACAAAATGCTACTGATATACCTGTTAATAGTGTCAAAGTATATTAAGATGATTATTTCCTGTTACTATTTAGTATTTATACTGCTTTTGTTATACAGTTGCTTAATTTTATACAATTATGAAGTGTCTTTCAAAATTTCAGATGATAGAAGCGTAAGGGACAGAGAAAGACAGGGTGCTCTAATACATTACAGTACAAGTCAAGCTACAGAAATGACACATCACCCACGACAAGAGGAACCCCCATCCAGACTACCTAACCCACGGGCAGAACATGTCAAAACCATGGGAAGTGGAAGAGGTAAATTTGTTTTCCATACTTTACCTTCACAATTCAGGTCACAGTAAATTAATTAATCTCACTTCAAGATGAAATCTTTTAACACCAGGTTGACAAAAAAATTGAATTGGAGTAGCCAATATGTTTCTTTAGAAAAGGAAGCACTGTCAGTGTAGATATTAAGGCTGAAGAATATGTTGAACTTGATACAGGGCAAAGGAGCATCTCTACTTTTAGCATCAAGTTCAAATATAAAACTGAAAATGTCCAGTTTGCATGTTGCTCTTTTCAATATAATTACCCTCTGGAAAGAAAATTTATCTATATTTTAAGTTAAGTGTTACAGATAATTACTAATTTTCAGTTTTGGATGATGATGATGTTGAAATTCTGGATCTCATTGCAAGGACTGGAGGTGACCTCAGTAAGCCAAGGCCTTTAACAGGATCAAATGTTAAGGAACCTTCTGTAGAAGATTATTCTATTGTTGGTAAGTCCACTTCACATCAGAGTAGAGTTCAGGTTTCAAGGGCATGACTTTTCTGTGTAAGGTTAAGATGACTTCAGCAAGAGTAGCTGTAGTATTTCAGGATGTAACGTATAAAATACCCATATGTGGTGACTTACAGGAAATGGAATTGTCCAGCAGTGCTAATCAGTATATTTATATAAAGGGATTTTGGAAAATCTGTCTATTATTGTACTTGCAATACTGTCAGTGTAAATTCAATTGTAAAAAGAAAACAGATTAACCCAATATAGTCTATCATAAAAAGCTAAATTCAAAGGAGCAAGAAAAACTTACCATAGAATGATATGATAGCAAAAGCAAAATAGTATGTAGTGGAAACACAAGTCATGAAGTAATAGGCTTAGACTGAAGTTGATATACAGGTTGGCATACAGTATACACACAAAACTGGACCAAGAAATGTGATTTTCTAAGTGCAAGACAGGCCATAACTCATTCAAGAAGAGAGTAGTTACTTTTTATTACAAGAACATAGTCTTTGGTCATTGCCATTTCCAGTTTGATATGTTACGTGTACATTTGTATTTAGTACATGCTCAAATTTCGTCAAATAAGTCGAACTTAAGAAGTTAGGAATGTAAATGTTGTATTATATACATGTACAGATTGTTAGATTGATATAAATCCAGTGATTTTATTACTATATATAGGTCTTAAGAAGCTTGCACGGCAACCTGAGGATGGACCAGATAACAGGGTAACTCTGATTTCATCACTTAAAAAAAGGTTTTTAATCCTAGCTACTACTGTAGCTGTAAAGGATCCATGTCCTGGCATCTGTGAAAAAAATAGTTTTGAAAGAATTCTTAAAGTTAATTATTATACCCCCGAAACGAAGTTTAGTGGGGTATATAGGAGTTACCCGGTGGTTGGTCGGGCGGGCAGGTGGTCTGTCGGACCGTTGCATTTTCCTTGTCCAGAGCATAGCTTGAAAACTACTGGTTGAAATTCGATACAACTTCATACAATAGGTCAAGCACAATGAGAGGAAGTGCAGTGTTCAAGAACCATAACTATATCTTGAGTAATTGCAGAGTTATTGCTCTTTGTTACTTTTCCTTGTCCAGAGCATAACTTGAAAACTACTGGTTGGAATTCAATGCAACTTCATACAATGGTCAAGCACATTGAGAGGAAGTGCAGTGCACATGAACCATAACTCTATCTTGACAGTATTGCCAAGAACAATATCTCTATTTAAGTTTTTTTACAAGGTATTCTGTTACTACTAACTTCCTCAGTTGATAAAGCAGTCTTTCGGGGATATTAATCACATTTAGTGATAAGTCTAGTTTATTTAGTCGTAATTTCTACGTAAAGAATGCAGAATCATTGTTAAAAACTGATTTAAAGCCATTCAAACATACAATGTATATAATTTGCCTTGTATTATTTTTTTTTAATTTTTGCAGCCTCAACAAAAAAAGAACAAGGTCCCATCAGAAATGGACGAAGTAATGGCTGAATACAAGAAGAGATACCCGAATATCCCAGATGTTGTAGCACAGGGCCCAGATGATGCATATCAGCTGCTTACAAAAGACCCAAACCTAGAGTTTGATGATGAAGCTGATGCATATAACAAGTTCAAGAGTCATGGATACTTCACTCCAAACCCCAGTACAGGTGAGATTATATGCTCAGGGATTGGGCGAGGGGGCGACTGGGGCGAAGAAGTCGCTCTCGCATGTCTACCTTTGCCTGTTCTGCAGATCAAAGCGAAATCAAAGTTGCCTCCGAAATCTGATGACGTATTTTAACCTTTGACTCAATTAACTGTCTAGCGAGTAGTCAGCATAGAAAATATATACTAACTTTAATAAACAACACTTCCAACGGATCAATAATCATTCTGCCCTAAATACATATTTGTTGTTCCTTCCAATCATCAACTTTAACATTTATTGCCTCAAACGTCTGCCAAATTTTTGACACATCTCTGTATATTCCAAATATACACGACACTTGCCACTCCAATATTTGTTCACCCTTAGCAGTAAACATTTAGATGATGTTGAGTGAAGAAATTATTAAAACAATTGGCTAATCTTTATTATTATAAGCATAATACTTCTAACACTGTAATTCATTTGAACACACTGCAGTTTGAAACATAAACCTTCTGGGCTTTGCAACCCTTGTAGATCAAGCTCAGGACCCTGTTGTTTAGAATTTCAAGCTGTAGAAACATAACCCTTAACCTTACAACTGTTTGCTTCATTGTCAATTAAAAGTCTTGAATACCTTGGCCCAGGCTGTACTATAGCTCAATCTGAAATGGATTCATAGAATTAGCTTGTTCATTATATGATTGAATGCAGTGGTATATTATTTTAATCTGTTTGCATTTTTATAGTGTACCCAGATATGGTAATAATAATACAAATGTAATAATATCAAGCTGCTGGTTTTTGCACACTGGAATGCTATCTAAATCTGAAGAAAATATTTCTTAAATACATGTATTTGAAAATAAATTCAAATAATTTTTAAAATAATATAAAGTTTTTCAGGAAAAGTAAGTGAAAAAAACCTCTGACTGATATGTTAGAGAAGGAAATTGGTTGCTAGCTCATATGAAAACTTAAATCATGTACTTTAATTTTTTTCTTCGATTTTTCATTATTTGTACATACAGGTGATGTAGAAGATACAGGTACTAGTTTTATAACAGCTGAGCGAGATTCATACCCACCACCTCCCTCCAGGGTCCAGCTTGAGAGAAGTAGAGGTGCTGACCCTGAAGAGGACCTAGACAATGGTCCAGGACACAGGCGTTCTTACAGTGTACCTGCTGATAGGCTGCAGGTAAATAAGAGATTGCAGTAATACTGAAGATATGTATCAGGGCTAGCTCCAGCAGTACCAAATGGCAAAATTGGCTGCACAAAAGTAACATGCTTTTTTTGGGCTGCGCCAACAGCACTATGTGGAAGAATGGGCCAGTGCTAGTCAGATATTTATTTGGGGTAAATTTACAGTGTAAGTGTGTTTACAGTAATCTACAGTCCCTGTATGATAGAGGAGACTGAAATTTTAATGGCATTTGAATAAGTTAATAGAACGGTGTTGATTAGATTCTCAAAATATATTTATTAGTTTTATATTGGTGACTTGGTCGGCATGTGTTGCATTTCATCACTTTGCTTACTCAGTAATGCCAGCTGTAACAGAGAGAAGATTGATTACATACCACTACCAGAAATCAGTAAATAAAAATTGACATTAGAAAATCATGTAAAAAACTTGTATTCTGATTTGACCATGTTTTGGGCCACCTATTGGTCAATAAGGCTGTTGTATGTAGAAACAAGGAAAAGGTTTCCTAATTAATTGGGTGGGGCGGGGGGATATTAGCTGTGATGCATGTGGTTAAATTAATTTAAAGCAGTATTTTGTCACAGGAAATGAAAACTGGTGAATAAAATAAAATGTAATAGAGGAAAACTGCACGATTGTGTAGAGGATTTCTAAGGTATATAAACAGATTGAAGAGATGTGGTTTATGCTGTATTGCAGAATGCTGGCAATAATCAACCAAGAGCAGAGAAGTATTCTGATAAAGAGAAGCCAGAACACAGTAAAACAACTGAGGATATACCAACTAGTAAGAGGAATACATCGTTCCGATCAGAGACTCCGGAATCCAGGCTGTTTCTCTTCCAGATACTTGACATTGTTGACCGTTACTGGAATGGTTCCAAATCTTTACATAAAAATAACAAATTCAAAGGTAACCAGTCAAGAATCTGTTTTTAAATGAAAATCTAAGGGAATATCAGATGTGTGTATTATTATTTAAAGTATTGATTACAGTTTGATAGTTTTTTATAATGATACGTCCTATGCAGTATGGCGGAACAAAAATGACGATTATAGTGATGTTTTAAATAGAGTATATATGATATTGTTTCCCAGGATTAGCTTATGGTGCAATAGACGACTACTTGCATACTTTGGTTGATGACTCTCAGAGACTTGATGCGCAGCAACTCAAAGATGAGCTTGCACAGATACGTAAAGAAAACCAGCGTTTACGACGTAACGAAGAACTGACAACGTCAAGCCTTGAAGACAACATGGCCACAGAAGCACATTTGAAGGCCTCTCTTCAGAAAGCTTTCACTGATGTTGTAAGCTACATTCATACCACTATAATTTTATATGTTCATGATTATATGTCTTTATTTTCTATTTCTTTTGCAATTTGTGAAGTTTCATGAAGGATAGTGTATTTATTGTATCATCTTGATATGGGAAATTCAAGCTTATGTTATACAGGAACACTGTAGAATATTGTTTATGCTGATGTCCTTCAGTTGGTCTATCTGTTAGTATGTTGAGCAATGAAGCACAAAATTTCACCTTACATTCTCTAAACTTCATATTTAAGATGATTATTTGGGACAAACGGTCCATCTCTAGTGATTTTTAGGTCACTATGTCAAAGGTTAAGGTCACAGTGACTTCTGTACAAGTACATGTATTGCTCTTTCCACATTACTAATTGCACCTAGGGGGTATTTGGACTTTTCAAACAACTTTTTATTAGAATCATTATTATAATGTCTCCCTCCTCAAATATGTGGCGTGGAGACATATTGATTTTGTGCTGTCTGTCTGCCACAGAGTTTGTCTGGACAACTCCTGTCATACCCTTGGATATATTTTAATGAAACATAGAAGAAATATATAAATATATATATATATATTACTGAGTTATGTTGGGCATATTGTCAGGGCATTGTGCTTGACTGAGTTTTGACTGAGTTATGGGACTTTGAAGACGTTTGGCATATTAACTTAAAGAAGACATGGTGATATTTAGTTAAGCCTTGATAACACTCTACAGGTCACATTTTCTGGTACATTTTCACAAACCTTGCTGAGAAGCATTAGTATGAAGTCTAGTTGGGCATGTTTTAATTTGGGATCACTAGCTCAAAGGTCAAGGTCACAGGGACCTTAAAACCAAAAATCTTGTTTGTGCTTCTTCTCATTACACTTTGCTGGATTTTCATAAAAATTTGCAGGAAGCATCAGTATGAAGACTAGTTGTGCATTGTCATTTTGGGCCGCTAACTCAAAGGTAAAGGTCAGATGGACCTGAAAACAGAAAAATATATGTGTGCTATTCCAAAGTCCCTTGCTGGATTTTCATAAAAAGTGTCAGTATGAAGTTTAGTTGTGCATTTTATAATTTGGGGTCAAGGTCATAGGGGTTGGAAACATACATTTTTTTATGGAAAAAAAACAACAATTCTTTACTCATTATTATTATCTTTCTTAAAGGAAATGTTGAAAGATAAAATACAGTCATATGCTGGAGAGAACAAGCGGTTACAACAGAAGTTGCAGCAGCGGGAATCATACAGCACTTCACAGAGCATAAATCAAACACAGCTAGGTTAGAAACCTTACAATGACAAAAGCAGATGACTTATGACTATTTAATTTACATTTATTTATTTCTTCAAAAAATCTGCCAGTAGCAAGATTCAAACCACTGACCTTAAGGAACATAAACCTGACAATGTTGCTTTGGTAAATGATTAAAGCTGTTCATTCTTTCAGTTCCTTGTTTAACTTGGGTATTTATTACATCACCATCAGCTAACAACATTAACATGCTAAATATAGCTTGCAGTGAGTTTTCTCATTCTTGTAGAAACCTCTTACACTACTATTATTTCAGTAACATTAAGGGAATGATAGGCCCCAAGTGATATTCATCGTTGCTGTCAAGTCTGAACTGTCAATAGAAATACAGAGAGCTTTAACTTATTGCATGGTCATTGTATAAAATGGCAATGCTCAAAAATCAAAACATACTAGAATATATCAGCTTCCTATGATCACAGAAAATTGTCTGAGAAGAGGGAAAGTTAGTTATCAGACGTATTATTACATTGTCAGACATCTGTTGAATTTCAGAAAGTATACAGCAACAGAATGATCAGCTGAAGAGAGATATAGAGAAACAACAAATACAACTAAAACAGTTCAAACAGTTACAAGAGTTGTCTAGTATGTTACAGGACAGTCATAAGTAAGTTCCTTTTTTTGAGTACTAATGCACTTACCTTTTTGAATTTTCGAAATAGGACTTAATATTCATCCTATAATTGACGGTTGCCAAAAAAAAAAAAAAGTGCTCAGGAAAAATTGCTAACTGAACAACAAAGAGTGCAAGTCATGTTAAGTGTGCATGGATTTCAATGCAGACTGATCATCATCAGCACTGAAAACAAAAGCAGAAGCACTTACTGCTCACAGGTTTAGAGTTTACATGCTGTTTTCAAGAGTTATAAGGAATGTATAAATTGTACTTAGTCTGTTCATCTTTTGTGGTGTTGAGTTGGTAATTTTTTAATAAACACCGTGTTAAACTAAAAATAGTTCTCTTTCTTTTCGCATGGGATTTTCTGGAATTTATTATCTTCTTGTTGTCTTGCATAAATGGCTTACTCATTTATGGCATTGGAAGCATATTTTAGACCATGTGACTTTTGGAAACTGGAAACTTTGGTGTCTAAAACTAGCTCACTTGCTGTAATCGAAACATTTGAGTTGTTTTAAGCATTTTGACATGTGTTTGGAAAAAAGTAGTTTTTTCTGTGTTTGTGTTCTGTAAAGCTCTATTTAGCACACTGTGAATAATCTTAAGTCAGTTAAATGTGCTAAATTAAGCACTTGATGTCTTATATAACAACAATAGTGGAAAAAGCACCAGAGTTTCAATTAGGGATCACACACTTGCACACACATACAGTCGTATACACCTAAATGAAAGAAAAGAGTTCACTGTGAATTAAGGGTAGCACTGGCACTGACTGTACAAAATAGTTGGGTAATTTTGGTCACATTCTACTATGTACTACTTGCACTGTTTTTATTGTGTCAGGTCACTTGTGCAGACCAATGACCATCTGTTGAAGGAATTGGATGAAACACGACACCGGCACCAACATGAGGTACAGCAGTTAAATTGGAGCTATAACCAATTGAAGAAGTCTATGATGGGTACCAGTGGACAAACAATGCTGGGTACCAGTGGACATACATACACAGGAGACAACAATGCTTCAGCAATTCTGTATGACAGTGATAACTAGAGATACACATCTCCGCTAAAATAATTTCCAAAAAGCAATATATACAGGTTTTACTTTCAGAGTATTCTATCCAAATTTTAACAACGAATGTTTCATTTCTTGCCAGTAACTAGAATCCGTAGGAAAGTAAGTGTGAATTAAGTTATGCTGTTTTTGTAAGAACTTTTTTAAGCAGACAGGAGAATGAATCGTCGCTCTGTGTCCTGTGGAGAGGGCATCAGATTTTAAAAAGTGATCTGCCTTTAATGTAAATGTAAGGTGTCATGACAAAGGAAGAGCTTGGCAAGTTATTCAACTGTGTTCTATAACTTAACGTCAAAAATTCTGTGATATGTAAATAGCGCTTGATTAACTAATGTATCGTATCACTGATATATCAAAATCTATCACAAGCATTATTGCAGTGGCAGCATGTTAACATTATTCTCATTAAATCATCGTTACTTCCTATTTATTTATATGGTGATTTGGAAGTCAATTGTCTCCATGCATTGTTTCATAAATTATGTTGTTGGTAAATTAGGTAATTGAGTAATCAGATTTATTTATATACAGATAGTTCAATAATCATATAAAAATCATATTACTCAGAAAAGTGTGCAATTTACAAACATGTTCATATTATGTTTTTACTCATCCTGGTACAATGCTTTCAAGGTGAGCTGTTGTGATGCACCTCCATCTGTTGTCTGTTTGTCAGTACAGTTGTATTACCCTTCAAAATTTCCATATTAGGTGCTGGTCAACTTAAGAACAATGCTAGAAACAGTAAAATGCGTTGAAAACATTCAGATAATGAGTTATATTGACTTATTTCTTGTATTGAAAGATGTAAATCAAAATATATATACAGTAAACTTTGCTTATAAGGAACTCGGATATAAGGAACACTCGGTTATAAGGAACAGTTTTCTATTCCCCTATCTAAATCCTTCTTTATTCAATATAAAAATCCTGTTATAGATAGGGAACTCGGTTATAAGGAATACTCGGTTATAAGGAACAAATTATCCTGTCCCAAAGTACAAAATTCAATGGAAAATACCTCGGTTATAGCGAACAGACATAAAGAATAAGAATTATTAAAAATCGGAACGCTGATGACGTCAGAGTAACTTCGGCACTATCATGCGCGTTCATGTTAGCCTACATGAATAAATTATTTCATTTCTATGATCTTTTGTTTGTTAATTCACAGATACGATGCGGTTGCTGACAAGAAGTTCTTTAAATTTCCAATATTTACACATTTGTAACCTCTAGGGCTGAAATAAATTGGATACAGTGGTATAATTTGAGAGAACATGGTAAATTCTACACAACACATAAAAAATGAACATGCACATGTAATCGTATTTTATATTAGTATTTATTCCTTTTCTCATCATGCTGTCGAGCTGGGAAAGGACCGGTACTAGACTCGCAACTTTCTCATAAAAATTCATGTTCGGCCCAGAGTTCAGTAAAATAATGTTCGCTATACAAATTGTGTTCGTTATACAAACCTCAGTTACAAGGAACTTGTTCGCTATACGGATATAAGAAACCTCGGTTATAAGGAACAATTTTCTGAGGTCCCAAGCTGTTCCTTATAAGCGAGGTTTACTGTAACAGAAAAGTTTTGTCTGGGATAGTCAAACAGATTTTCACTGACTTTCTCTGTAATCAGTAGGAATAAAACTGATACAGTTTAATATATTTTGGTTATTAGTTTGGCACTGATCATGTTTCAAGTAATATAAACAGTGATTAATGTCTTTCTTGAAATCATGATGGTCACTTTGAAGGGTAATATCACTTCCAGTTACCAGTATCACCTCAAAGGAAGAGTGATCTCACTCGAATGATAATTAGTTTTCAAATGATTTACATATATAGTTCTTTTCACAAAAAAGGAATAAGAAGAACAGTTTGAAGACTGTTAGTATTGTCAGTGTTACAGATAACAGTTTTAAGGGCCATCATGGCTATCTTTTAATGCATGTACAGTCATGTAGATTGCGAGTGAAGCTGATTCTCATTATATAAAAGGTAGCATGCATACTGCCTTCGCATTTAGTCATTTACTCATTATGTTCACTATTTTATATTTTAACAGTCAGAAGGAAACTTCACTTTTGTTTAGGAGTAGTTGGTGCCAACTTGGTGCATACTTTGTTTAGGCTACAAGCATGGTCAAAATTATAATTATTAGATGCACATCGCAATTTTCAGCATTGATGTTTAACATGAACAAGAATTAATCATTCATGTATGGCTTACTGTCTTATAAGAACAAGTAGGAAAACCTTTCTCTGAAAACAGTCTCGGATCTCAGTTTTCTGGCTGTTTAGTATTGAAACTGACAAACGTCTAGCCAACATTGAGACAGAGGTTTGAGACTTATACCAGTGAAGTGTTTTAATCTTATCATGGCATTGTGTTTGTGTTGTCAGTGTTTTATGAGTTATAACAGCTAATTTGTTTCTGTACATACACATGTTTATTTTCTTTGCATTAACCTTCGTATGTTTTGGAAATCTTTTTGAGATTGGGCCAAGAACTTGGCCATGGTTACTACAAGCATCTATTACTGTTGGTTATCTCTGTATTTTTTTGAAACAGCATACTATATGCTACCATATTCCACAGGTAATGCACAGTTTAGCCATGGAACATTGCCATATGATAAGGTTTATCATTGACAAATGTTTGTGTTTTAACAATATGTGTTTAACACTCCAGGTGTGGTGTTGTTGTTAGTGTTTTAATGTTGCCAGTATAAAGTATTAATTGTTAAAAGTGCCTTTTGAAATACAAATTATTTACCTTTATGTCGGTGTGTATACATATTTAATATCTTTGGTAAATTCGAGATTTGTTCTAGAAACTTACAGTATGGCTTCCTGCACTCAGTCTCTTAACTTGTTAGTCAGGTATCACTCTAAAGGCAAGAAAACAATGAAAACTGTAAGTTTTTGCAGAAGTGAGGTTAGACTGTTGTTCCAGATGTCATTTAAACATTGATAGTTCGTAATTGCAAGGTGCTGTTTTCATTTTTACATCAAAAGAATCGTGTATTAATTTCTACACGTGATTCTGAATATATTTTGTGTTTTACTGTGATATGTCAGTATTCCGTCCTAACTTATATATTGTAACAGATTGAATAGATTTGTATTAAATGTGTATGCTTTCTTTTTATTATCATCCACAGCAATCACCCTTAATCACCCAAGCATATTCTTAATTTAAGAATATTTTACTGTTTCTAAATAGTTCTCAGTGAGTACCTTTACCCTTTATCTCAGAATACAAACTGAGACAGAAATAATCAGATATCCAAGTCCAGTAGAGACACTTGTGTTTTGTTTTAGTAACTGAACAATCTTGGGCATATGGTCGCCTTCCTTGAAACATACCAATTTGCTTGTGATTGGATAGCAAATCGCATGTTATGTCTAGCTTTGGCAGACTTGTTTCATATCAGACACCAATTATAGTGCCGTTTTCTTGAGCCTGACAAATGTACAGTTAGATTGTGACAACAACAAACATCCAATTAAATCCACAACATACAGTAACAAACATCACAGTAACTTAAACCAAATTAAAAACAATCGTAGCATTCAGAACATTTCTGTGGATCAGAATATGTAAATTTATGTTGGATACCTGGAATTGTCGCTTCAAAAGTGTTCTTGACGTATGCAGACTCATCAACCATGCACCTTTGCATTTCTTGAACACTTGTACAATGTACTATGCTCGTAGGAGGTATGCTTATCCACCTTCAAGGACATGGGGCTGGAACAACCCTATCAAAGATGTGCATATTTTAAAAGAATATAAAAACAAGGTTATACTTGTTACTTTCGTGCATAACGACATAATTCTGAGCGATGATTTATAATATAAAGAGTGTGACTTCTTGTCAATTATTCAACTTGCTGCTTCGAAAGGTTCATTAATGTTCATATTGAATACAGTCACTTAAAGTGGCTATTTTGCCACAGAAGTTCACAGCAGTCCACATTTTGTTATTTATTTAGTGCTAGACACGTATTCTTTAAAATGAAAATCAACCAAGTGGCCTCAAATGACCCGAGCCGGTACAGCTGTCACAGCTTCGTGAGCTAGGTTCAACATTGATACACAATTTGTGACATCTGTCACAGCAATCATTTATGATTAAATGGCTCAAATACACAAACTATCGACGTGACCATTTACGATTTGAATCCGATCAAAGTGTTATGCAAGATAGAAGTCAATTAATAAACCAGAATGCATGTTTTAAGTGTATTCACAGATAAATGCAATAGTCATTGAGGTCTGAGATCAACATGTTGGGGAGATTGTTGGAAGCCATGAAGAATATGTCCTTCATTGCTGCAGTTATGACCGATTCGGATTTGGACAGTTGAGCTTCAGCTGACTTCTTGTAGTATTTGCTTGCTTGGACAATCCTGGGGGCGGCGGGACGACCATTTTCCCCTGATTGGTTTCAAACCTATTTATGTATGTTGTCGGCCAGTATGTTGCGCTTGGATAATTTTCCATTGAGTAACGTACGCCCCTTTTCCAGCAAATTTTGTCCGCGCTATTTCTCAGCAACTACTGGATGGAAATCAATGAGACTTCACGGGAGTGAGGTACCATTCATGTTTGGGCATACCCTCGGTCTCTTTCCCTCAGATAACTTTTCATTGAGTTTCAACCCTTTGATTTTTCATAGGTAAAGTGTACAAACATATTTTTTCAGGCTTTTTCTCAGCAACAACGGGGTGGAAAGAGAATATGTTAAGTGGAAACACTCTGTTAGGTATTCATATATCCACTCCCTTGTCCAAGCCACGACGGGGATATTAATCTCTTTCAGTGATAGCAGAGTATTGTCTCCTTGTTTGCAGACTGCTCGTTGGAATACGCATGCATATGGCCGCGTGTACAGCGTAACCGATATGGTGACTGTCTTTTAGTGGAGGCGTCCTCGGTGCATTGACCAAAGCATCGCCTGGTTATGTTTCACAACATCCTGCATAAAACATCATATTCACAAGAATTCCAGGAGTTCAAAGCAAAACTGATTACTAGTACTTGAAACACTGCCTTTTCCCCCGAGAACCATTTTCAACTACATGTATACGTAGTTTTATTTTTCACCTTGTCTGGTTCAGAGTTCAGTCTGCAGGCTGCTAGTCAGATTGAAGACTCACTAAATAAACCTGCTCTGTTTTTAAATTGTTTTTAACCAAATTAACTTATCGTTCTCTTATTTCAGATCTTATCAACAATCTTGTCGGTTGACACGCGTCAAGTCTATAGGCCCCCATGCACACTGCAGTTGGAGTTTGACTAAATGGAAGATGGGATGGGTAGGTTAGGGTACATGTTTTATTTGGGAGTCAACAGATCACAAGGTAGATGCTACAAAAGTAGAGGACAAGAAGATTTGTTAAACATTGATCTGTACGTTTGTTATATTACAAAAACACAACAATCAAGCAATAGAGAAATTGAAGGACACCTATCAAAGTAGCATAATCGGATTAGTTCCGTTATATTCATGGGCGATTCAGAATTCTTGCAAATGTTCGGCATAATATAGCATAGGGAGTAGCATCTCAATATTGAGTGGTATAACAAACACGACTTACAGCTGTATAAATTTATATCTCAATCAGTTTGTGTCCAATCAATCGACACAATCATACATACCTTAACTCTGCGACAGTTACACAGTTCGTCGTGCATGCCAACACTATTACAATGTGGTACTCAACCAGTCGATCTTATAACATGTATTATACTTTACTTATTCGTTGTCTCTAAACATTACCGATATTCCACATACAAGACATATGAAATAGGTTCGCCAACACAGACTGGTCATATACGATTGTTTGCTACTTCTTCTTCACCGTCTCATATATCAACGGAGGATGTAGTAAGTGTGTGGCCAAACACTTGTTCGTGTCTGTTCGGACTTCACGCTGAAAGCATGTCTGCAGCTCATTTCATCCTTTAAGTTGCAGCCGATGCATACTCACCTGAACACCAAAGTACATGTACAAGGTTATCAGCACAGGGGCAGCTTTGACTCCTCTCGAAAGATAGGATCCTAAGCCATTTATGAAAAGCTGAAAAAGTGTGGGTGATAATGCACCTCTTTAGATGCCACTATGTAGGCATATATGTAATGCAACTTCTTTTAAATGTCAATATTGCCTGGCCAAACACTCTGCATCTCATCGCATACTTTAGGTTCCAGCTTCAGGGACACCATGTTGTAAAAAAACCATACGACTATGGTCAACACTGACACAACAGGTAAACTTGGTCCACGTGTTACATTGTACTTCCAATCCGTAAGTATAACTTCACAAGTAGACCGTCAGTTCTGATTTTGTCAATCCAAATAACAAGTACACAGCGTTTCACTCTTAAATATATGCATCTTCGATCTCCTGGGCGACGTACGTAGTCTGTTCTTCCGTTGTTCGATATCAAATTCGTCATTTAACAATTTTTTTATTTACTCATCAACGTTTTAAACTAGAAATAAGAAAGGTAGCAGCTATCATTAAATCGGCAAGTATATGTGCTCGCCCTATGTTCGATTCGGGGCTGCACTTCATAATCATCGTGCGCCATCAGGATTCTGATTAAACTCTCTTAATTTGCAGTTCCTGTAATAAGACCATCTTCCGGACCGGTGTATAAAGCGTAGGTAATTATATTTCTTAATTGGTCATTACTAACGGGGTACCGACAGTACTCAGACACCCATCTAGGGAGCAGCATCAAAATATAAAAGCTTTAAAGGCACACAGGTGATCCAACAGGAGCGGATCAGTGAAATAAAATTTGTGTCATTGTCAGTGGTCTAGTGGTTAACGCAATGGACTTGTAATCCAGAACCGCAGGTTAGATCCTCCGCTCCTCCACTAACATAACTATAATGGATTTTCGGGTAAAAACTAAAACATACAGGTCCGATATGTACCGATGCTGTACATCGGGCATGTTTAAGAACTGAGGGTGTCAGGAACTGGACGCGTTCTGTATCTTGCACTATCACCCGAAACCTAAAATAACTAACCTCTTCTGGGGGCATTCGTCATATGGATTATCTGGGACCAACGATAACACTCTAAAAACATACACATGTGGACATACAAAGTTGGTAACTTTTAACAAGTACACTGTATAACAATTTTTAGATTGCAAGTTATTTTGTAAGACACCTTTTAATTGGATAATTCCGCACAAAAAAGTAAATAAAAGACTCTTGCGTTTTCAGTCTTTCGCGAAAGATGTTAATATATTTAATTATATATATATCAATATAATATGTTGTTACCTCCAAACTAATGTTAAATATCTAGTATACAGTAATTACACTTTCTTGGCCAGTGAATACCGGTCAATATTTCGATTATTATATTTGATAAGAGAAACAAGGATTCAGTTTGTTTTCCGGTTGCACATGTTTCGGCACAGTCTTAATCACTTTTGGGGAGGAAAAGTCTAAGCGGCCGGTTAGCTCAGTCGGGGAAGCATGTTTGCCCTGAAAGCGAATTTAAGGGTCTTTGGTTCGCGTCCCGGTCAGTCAGTGTAGGCCTACACATTT
>JAUMHA010424615.1:0-10181 GCA_032359765.1 Saxidomus gigantea | reverse complement strand
CCCCCCCCCCCCCCCCCCCCCCCCCCCCCCCCCCCCCCCCCCCCCCCCCCCCCCCCCCCCCCCCCCCCCCCCAGGGGGGACCCGCATGCAAACGGTTGTCCAAAGATTTACAAACCTATCTGTACATTGGGTGGTTAGACGTTCTCGAATAAATGCACATTTTGTAAATAATTACTTGAAGTCAAAACTGAACTGCAATTAGATGGCAAAACCGGATATAAAAAACACTTACATTTCTGAATCCTGTATTGTTTTCGATTTTATGTATGGTTTTGAAAAATAATAGTTTTAAAGAAATTAAGGACATCATATGACTAGAGGCTCTAGACAAAGGCAAGTAGACAATTATGAACTGAAACTGTACGTTGCTTCCTAGCCTAAAATATCTAACCTCTTCTTGGCGCGTTAGTCATGTTTAAAACCTTAAATGGCTTTCATTTCCCAGCAGATGCAACTATTTTACTGGTCTGATAGTTTATAAAGCCATTCATAACTTGACACCATCTTATATCAAAGACTATGAGTTACATTCAAAATGCAGGAAGGATACCTAACGCTAATTATCTCAAGAAACCATTTAGATACCCTAGTGTGTTGTTCATACGTTGTTTTGATTTTATTTTTAAAATGGTTTAAGAAAGTCTTTTTGCAAATAAGATTTAGCACCTATTCATTTATTGTACTTAATATATTTGTTGTCTTAATAAGCCACCTTCTGGAAATACAGAGATGATGATGATGATGATAATGATGATTATTATTATAACTATAATATAACAAACGCATTTATACTTCAGCCGCAGACAGTTTGGTGACATATGCAGCTCATGAGGGCCGTTGCACGAGTACAGACATATTTGGTTAATGAAGAAGAAGTTTTTTCAATGTAACAGCTCAATGAATTAATAAACTTAATACGTAAAATGGCGAAGGTTTTTATTCTACTCCTTTTTCTCATTGACAATCATTCTGTCCAGTACATAACCAGAATACAATGTATTTGTCTGTCTACAGTTCTTTCTATCCGATAACTTAAGCATTCTGTCATGAAATAATGATCAAAGACAGAGTTAACATGTACATTACAAGTATGCCTCTAAATGAAGTCCAGTAGGTGTGCCAATTACGACCATTTGATGAGGAAAGTGTGGTTTGCCGCATTTAGTGTGCTTATAACATCTACCGCTAGAGTATTGTAGCAAAAGGGAGCCGAGGGCGTCAGTGCATAACCTCTACATGACCAAGCCCTGTCCAATGTCTGAGCATCTGGTCTGAACTGTTTAAGACTAGGAGGTCTACTCCGAGATAATTGTATGCAGTATTCTAGGCCTATCGGCGTATGGACATGCCCTGACTCGGAGTTACGAGTAAAAGCAGCTGGTTGTAAGGGTAAGCTAAGTCTGAAAACAATGACAAACAATGCCCGAGCTCTCTGTCACTGCATAATCTGGACGGCTTTACCAGGGCCATTGCTCCTATTTGCCTTTGGCGGTTTTGTATGCGACCAGATATCGAAAATGTTATCTATAAATCTTTGTCAAACATTGTTCATTTTTAGAGAATTTTAAATTGTTTGTTAAGGTTTTCAAATAGTTTTGTCAAAAAGAAAAACTCTGGCCATTTCAACTCTTTATGTTGTTGGGTTGTCAGTTTTCATATACACAAATATGCAGTGTCAGACAGTCGCACACCGATATAAGTGCATTCTATCGTAAACAAGAGCTATCCCTAATAAGTGACGATGACCCCGAAAGAAGTGTCTCCATATGTTCAACAATGTGTCATGTAATATTTTAAAATCCTTCCATGCTTGAGTTACCATGCAAACAGTATTCTATTACCTTTAAACTCAAAGTGTGACCTTGACCTCTGGGGTAGGGATTTTAAAATCAATCAATACATGACAAAGTAACTGTCTGGTCACGAATGTGTGTTCTATTTCTGTCAAACTTGACCGTGACCTTTAAAATCCTTCAATAAATGACAAAGCTACAGTCCGGACACGAATGTATGTATAAATCGTGAACAGAAGATGGAGGTCAATGTCAAGGAACTCAAACTGATTTGCAATTCTTACAAATAAGTGTTTCAGATTGCAAATTTGTAAATGATTTTGCAGAAACACAAGACTCAAAATGTTGTACTAACGAGCTAGAGATTAGTTTAAGGAAACAAGAGTCAGTTATTTCAATACTTAAAATCAGTCGTTAAACTCACGACTAACATTTAAAACCGGAAGTAGGCAATGCATACTAAAGGATAATGATTTTTTTACACTGCTAATGTTTAGTTCAATTCGAAAGACGTTATTGCACAAAACGAACGTAACTTCAGTTCAGTTACTAGAAATGAAACTGTACTGACAGGAATGTGTCAGAATGTCATACTTTTGGTCTCTATTTCAGCAACCGACAACTGTTACAACTTTGGCTGATGTACGCATAAACGCTCGTATTAAGCTCTTTAAAATAAGAACCATAACTGTTTTACGACTTAGATGAATTCCTATCGCCCAGCGTATGCACAGCTCTCCCGATTAGTGCACTTACTTTTAGGAAAAACAGGTTGTAAGCATATTTCAAAAACATCTCGGCTTCTGAAAGCAAAATTAAGTCTGCTACAGCAGTCTAAACGCAGAATAACAATCAAATTTGGATCATGTATCTGCATCTTATCGTGACACAATAATATAAATTATTTTACTAAATGCGATCCGTAACAGTAGCTAATGTCTCAAATTGATTTCAAGATGTTTGTCACGCTAGTCTGACAAATACAGTAATGGTTCCAGTGAATACATAAAAGCTAGTTTAAGTGTGTAACAAAACTTTCGAATTGTACGAACTGAAAGACTGTCAAATGCAACTTATTATATGAGCTTTAACTCCATACAGTGCTTTATTTACGCATTTCTGGTGTATTGCATGTCAACAAGAACATAGCCTACTTGTTTCAGACATTTTCGTCATCCAGAGCAATCATTATACTAGACCTATCACTAAATGTGATTAATACCCCCGAAAGACTGCTTTATAAACTGAGAAAGTTCGTAGTATTACAGAATATCTTGCAAACAAAACTAAAAAAGAGATATTGTCCTTGGCAATACCTCTGTTATTTGTCAAGATTTAGTGTTCTTGTACACTGCACTTCCTCTAATTGTGCTGGACCATTGTATGAAGTTGTATTGAATTCGAACTAGTAGTTTTCAAGTTATGCTGTAGACAAGGAAAAGTAAAAATGGGCAATAACTCTGCAATTCCTTAGGAAAGAGTTATGGTTCTAGTACACTGCACTTCCTCTCATTGTGCTTGACCATTGTATGAAGTTGTATTGAATTCAAACCAGCTGTTTTCAAGTTATGTTCTGGACAAGGAAAAGTAACAAAGGGCAATAACTCTGTAATTAGTCAAGATAGAGTTATGGTTCTTGTGCACTGCACTTCCTCGTACTGTGCTTGACCATTGTATGAAGTTGTATTAAATTCCGACTCGTAATTTTCAAGTTATGATCCGGACAAGGAAAAGTAACAAAGGGCTTTAACACTGTAATGAGTCAAGATAGAGTTATGGCTCCTATGCACTGCACTTCCTCTCAATGAACTTGACCATTGTATGAAGTTGTATTGCATTCCAACGAGTACTTTTCAAGTTCTGCTCCGGACAAGGGAAAATAACAAAGGGCAATAACTATGGAATTAGTCTAGATGGAGTTATGGTTCTTGTGCACTGCACTTTCTCCCTATGTGTTTGACCATTGTATGAAGTTGTATTGAATTCCAACCAGTAGTTTTCAATTAATACTCCGGACAAGGAAAATGCAACGGACCGACCGACCGACCACTGATGTATGAGGATTGTTTCATACGACCACTACCTTGATACAACTCTTTTATTCAAGTATTTTTAAAAATTATTTTACTTATTGCATTTTTTTGTGACTTGTAAAACCACCAAAATATGACACTAGTCACTTTAAGTTTTGTTTAAGCTATGATTAGCAATATTTTTTCATATCTGCTGTAAGTATAAATACCGAATGGAGAATAAATGTTGACCAAATACGGATATCTTTCGATCTAAGTGAACGATGACAACTATTTTGAATTAAGATTACGTTTGGAACACAATACGCTATCGAGAAACGATAGTCAAACTTTTGTCGGGAAAATGCACGAACAAAACAAAACGCATACCAAAACAGACAAATACGAAGTACGCTACTACACATAGCAGTAAATGCGCGGTTGACGTACTGTTCTATATGTGTGCTCGAATGACATTTTTCCGATAATGGACTAAGGCGAAAACTACCGGTATGCTAATTTATGTAAAATATAAGCAGTATTAAGCAGAAAATTTGACACTTTTTTGCATGTTGATTTTATGTCGGTAAGTCATTTCATTCTGCGAATATGCAATTTAATTGGGGATTTAAATAGCAAATACTCCACTACGAACTATTTCTCTCAGCGAAGTTGCCTGTGTGTTTTATGCACGTAGTAATGCCAAAACCCGTATACATGTATATATATTATTCTGTTCTTTCCTGTTCGTTCTGGAACGGCTGTCTTTCGAAAACCGTCCCAAAAAATGAAAGCAGATGAGTGCAAACAACTAGTTTATAATCAAAGAATTTAATTTGTAATAATTTGATGTTGTTAAAAGTGTCCTGTTTCGTTCGAAATAAACTTAAACTTGCAATGAGTGTTCGCTAAAAACCGAGTTTTGACATTTTTACTGGTATGCAAGAAAAGGGTCTTGCATGACCTACTGTGGATGACTAGGTTGTCCCGACCCTCGGGAAAGCGGAAAGAAGTCAGAACCTCGTTTAGCTCGACTTCTCATATCCCCCACTTTCCCTCAGATCGAGATAACCCAGTTATCCACAGCGGGGTAAGATTCTCATAATGAATGCTGGAAATCGCGTTAAAATCACGTCATGTTTGCTCCCAAAAAGTAGTTCTTTTAACTCGTGGCTGGGCCACTTGTTAAAATATCACTTTTGGGCCTCGGTGAAATTATAACGTACTGTAATCAACAATTCTCCTCCAAAATAGTTTCCATTTCATCACTTAAAAGCAAAGTTGAATTTTCCTCCTGTAGGTAAGGTTCTAGTAAAACATTTTCTGTAGTATATTGTCGTAAAGCAGAGAAAAAAAGCTCCCTAATTTTGAATGGAGCTATAAATCCTAAGTTTATTACTGATTCCAGCTGAAACGTGATGGCAGAGGTTTCAATGCAGCTAGAAAACATGATGAAATATTATAAGTACTTCTGACGCATTGGCCTGAACATAAATGACTTGTTCTGCTTGTAATGTTGCGACATAACTATCTATTTTGACCATATCTCTTTCAGAAAGGCCATACCTTTAGTTCAAATGAACTGAACTTTCACGTTTAAATCTAGAACTGGAGGTCAAAGGTACATATCAAGTTTGTTAACATCACGAATTGACGATATGAGATAGTACAATACATATTGCAATATTAAGACCATACAGTCTTGGATAAAAGATGAAATTATTTTGCGTTGGTAAGCGATTTTATCATTCGAATCTGGTTCAAAACTTATTTAGAATCTGTTTAAATCCCTCCTATGATATGTAGCTTTTGTTTGATATTAAAGACATCTACAAACATTTTTTTATGAACAAAATAGATTAAAGCTTTTTCTTGAATGCTTGAAATTACTGAACTCTTTAAAAAGTATTAAAACAGTATTTTTGCAAATGAATTATTAAAATACATTAACTAATACATGTATGTTGAACTAGTTTTCAACACTCTTCTTCAGCATTAAGTTTGTGTGTATTCATTGGTTCCGGGACTGGTGAAGAGAAATCTGAGTCACGCCGGGTACCATGTGACCAAATTTGTGAATCAGATCTTAGTGACGTCAAAATTTGCGGCACAAACGGGTTATTATACAGTAAGACTATGTTTTAGACAAAAAATAAATAGAAATTGTAAACAGGTGTGCTTCATTGTTTCAAAATCTTTCTGATGGTGAAATGGATTCAGTAAGGACATGAATAGAAGCCAAATAAACTTTGACCCTTAGTGTGAACTTTATGAAAAACGGAGTATCGTGTTAAATTTTGCCTAGTAGTTTTCAAATTCAAGACGCTAAGCGGGATCAAAATGACCGTTGGCCCTAGCTGGCTATCTAATACCATGTTTGTGCATATTGCTAAAGTAACTAGAAATCTCTCACGCTATCTAAAAGATATTGAGTGGAAAAACGTAAGCCGGTCAAACAAAAGGGCCATCATGTCAAAAGAAAATGCCAACATGCTTCTCGTCCTAGTTCGATTGCCATTCAAGTTTTATAAAAAATTATCATGTTCATGGGCAAGTTATAAAACAGGTCAGACCGCTTGAGGCGCTCTGAAGTAATTGCTCCTCGAATTTACAAAAAAGAACAAATTCAGCATTGTTCGTTATCTGTGTTGAAAACCATATATGAGATCTGTAATTGTCCCAACTGTTTGTGGAATAATAAACTACCACAACTAATAGATATCTACTTAGTGACAGGAAATGGTTGTACTTTTATAGATTCAGAGTGCGAATTTGACAGAGCCAAATGTTCAGCTGAGCTGAGCGGGTCGTCTCTATCTGTGTACAGCGAGGGTGCATGTGTTTCTCTGAATTCGTCTTGTGATATCTTCAACGATTTTAACATTCAGTGTAGACATTCAGATGTGGAACGCGTGTGTGCATCTAATAACGTTACGTATGGTAAGTTATATGAGTACAGTGTGTATTTTTTACCAATTATCTTGTAACATATGAATGGTTTGCATATAAGTGCATGACTGGCATGAGAGATTGTTTTTCCTGAGACGGTGGATAAATGTGTCACAACATTTGTTCAACGTATGCTTTTACCCTTTGTCGTGTCACTGGAGAAGTGTCTTCTTGTTATGCCGAGGTTGAACTTGAACAAAAAAACTTTCATCTATAGGTTTCGCCTCAAACGGTCGGAGTAACCGAACTCTCCATTAATAGCATCTAAAACAGCGTTTTGAAATAAATACAATTTCAGTTGTTAATGAACAGCCATGATCTTAACTCACTCATACTTAGCCCGTAAGGGCGAGGGCACAGGGTTTCTGCAATTGTTATAAACACGAAATTTCATTCTAGCATAAAATGTGCTGTTTTTGCCCATTTTGCCGGTGCTTTAACTGGAGGAAAACGTGTTTAACTGGGAGATGCACGCACTGTTATAACTCGTTTTCATTTATGCGCATAACATGGACATTGTAAACAATGGACCTGTCTTTCAAGTCTTTCATCAAGCACGGCGTCAACAGTACCGGACTCAAACCGCAAGTGACGCCGTAAATTTAACGTAAACAACAAGGACTTTGTCCCGCGCATTCAATGTTGAAAGTCGTACCAGTAAGAGCGTTTCTAATAGGCTGAAGGTGGCAGATTTTCCATCTGCCGGAACCAAATGTCTCATGATAGAAACTTTTCTGCATATCGTCTTGCACACTAAGTAGATTTCTAAATGTAAACTAGTAGAAACAATGCATTATCATATAAAAACAAACAATATTAAGGTGTTGTGTTTGAGGAAAGTGGCTTGCACAATCCCCCGAAACCAAAAATAACTAAACTCTTCTGGGAGCGTTGGTCATACGGATTATCTGCTTTCAACGATAAAACTGTTGAATACATACATAGTGTAGATTTACCGTAAAGATTCTCATGTGGGGAGCCCCTTGCTGTCAGCACTTTCAGTACTTTGATTTACTCTTGCTGCATTTAAAGCGTTTTAGAATTAAATGTGTTGCCATCAGATGATGACCGATACATTTTTAACCATCTCATGTTTTGTATAAATCGTACAACCTAAAAGATAGTAAATAAGATATTGAATCTTGAAAATCTTGACTCATTCCGAATGTTATGGTATAAATAACTTTATACAAGATGTACAAATTATTTCGATATTTTGCGCTTCGTTTTGGTTACATGCATATCTAATGAGCGATGTACATGAAGACCTCTTGTTATAACGGAATATAAAATATTGTTCAAAGTAGTCAGTTGATTCCAAGAGTAATTCCAAGTTGGAATTGTACAGACGCACTTGACTGAACAATACATAGTTACCGGAAGCCGTTTTTCGTTGTGTTTCCGTTATAAGTGAAACGTTGGGATATTGAAAATGCGTTCTGCCGATTGGATGAAACCAACTAATGACCAATAGCCATTCCTTTCCGTACACGGTGTATGTTTACGTATCTGTGGTTATTACTTCTTTCAGTCATTGTAGTAACCGTTACTGGTTCACTTGGTTATTACGCTAGTGCATGTTGAAACTTGCAGAAATCGTCCAACAATGCGTTTGATTTTGCATTGCTAGTTTGACAAATAGCTGAATTGACTGTTAATTTACATATCGAACTTATAAAGGTACCATACCAAAGCAGATGTCGGTGAGTTACTGTAGCTTAGTGTGACGTAGTTACAGGTGCGTGGAGTATTTAAAGTAGGTTTTATTTATCAAATACCAATACCTTAAAGTGGAATTATGCAATTTTTTTCAAGTAAAAATCCAGCTGAAATAATTGATTATGTATGTGTAAAAAGGGTAGAGGAAATTATAGCTTTTAACCAAATTCACCATACTCTTCCTGCTACCAGTATGAAATAATAACTTTCCAAATATTACTTTCCTATTTTGACTGGGAGAGTCAATTTAAAGAATAAACAACTGCATGCATGAGTTGCTCCCCTTCCACTGCCGAAATCTCTACCAAAAACAACAATAACACAATGGAGATCACTGCCAAGAAAGGAACTATTATTTTATTAGTCCATTTTTTTTCATTTCTAAAGCACCAACTTCAAGTACTTATGCATTATCATTAGTTTAACACATTTCAATGTGCAGCAACCGAAAATTGCTTTTATAAAATTGTCACCAAAAATACACTTGGTGCAGTAAGAAGCGCATAATGTAACTTTCATTTGCTAAGACTGTCGTATTTTGTACTTCAATAATATATATAAAAAGATGTGCCCTAGAAGGAACTTTTGGAATGCTATAACTGGTATTAACGTATATTTTGTCTCGCAGACAGCGCTTGCCAGTTTATGAGAGAGAAGTGCATCTATTACGCCACTAGAAATCTAAGTGTGGTTAACACTGGTGAATGCGTATATGACTTAAGTTCGGCCATGCAGGTAAGTCGTCTGCGTACCAACAGTAAAAAAGAAATGACGCGTAGTTTCATCGTCAAAAATTTGATATTACATCAGGATTTAGCTCCCGTGTGATTTGCTATTTGAGTCTAAAAATATTACTTAGTCCGAGGCAGTGTACTGTTTATGGTCAGTTAAATGATCGTTTTACTTGCCTTTCATTTTTGAAGTTTTCAGCACAATCGGAAGGTGACTATGATTGAGACCTGTGTAGTTCTAGAATACTTTGATGTTGCCATATGATAGGCTACAATTTACATTTACAGCTAAACGGCTTTCATTATTTTCTGACATTTGAAACATTTAAATAAAATAAAAAACATAAAAAAGTGAAACATTTGATGAACACAAATGTATCCGATCACTGAATGTTATGTTAAGCAAACACACCTCTTTTAACTGTCAGTGAGAAAATGTGCCATGTCGACTAGAAGTTTTACAATGGACTCGTCCCAGTCCTCAATTGGTTCATTACTATGTTTACTTCCGTTGTCAGATCAAGATACAAAACAACAACAACAACAGCAGAAGTTTAATTTCAGATTGATTGTTCGCAGTACGCTATCGATACGTCTGGCTTAGCATTTGAGAATGGAACTAATGTTAGATATACCTTTGAATGTAATAAGTATCAACGAGACAGCATATGTTTACTGTCTGGGCGATCTTACACAGGTGGCGCTTGTCATTACTGTGATACTCTCCACCGACAGGGCTTAATCAGTAAGTAACATTTTATACCATGCATAGTCAACTTTAATCTTTTTGTTTATATGTGCTTATGGTCCATCATCCTTTTTTTCAGGGTGTATGCGGTACGACCTGTATCTAGAGACAGATATAGATACATGGGAATCCGAGTACCAGACCATAGCTCTTTTACGAATAGACCCCTTGGTTCTTGTTTACATGCCTGGTGTAAAGCACCGATACACGTGAGGCTACCTCTGGGTTT
>JAUMHA010424604.1:0-10181 GCA_032359765.1 Saxidomus gigantea | reverse complement strand
ATGATGAGAAAAAAATGAAAATAAGTAATAGAAGGATAAGAAAGAAAACATTGGTGCAAACCACACATCTCCGCAATATGAACTCCGCCGCCGACAAAAATGTCCATGTTAACGTGCCGTGTCAACTTATTTATGCATACAAAATTCAGAATAATAAATTCACGACAATGTTACAATATCTCTCAGAAAAGAGATTGCTACAGACGGACAAACAACACCAAAAGCTGTTATTCGCTTACGGTCACCTTGATAATTCCATGTCTGCAACATTAGTTCATAACGAATATCCTACTAGTAATATTGTAAAATTTCATGAGAAAGATATGCAACCACCAATACTCACATGATTATAATATGATCATTGATTTTTAAAGAATATTAAAAATGACATCAATTTTATTTACATTTCTTTTGATAATACTTAACATATTTTAAAAACACAGGATGAAAATGAGCGCACTGATTCACTTATTACAGAATCAAAAACTGAACAAAATACATGTACAATAGAAAAATGTCTAGCCAATCAGAAAGCACTGTTAAACTATCAGAATCTGCAAACTAATCGGCCGAATTTTTTACATGACAACACGATGCAAGATACACAAAAAGGCTGCATAAAAATGCCACTGCCGTGGACAACGTTGCCTTACGAACTCCAGACCTTGCCGGTGTAGTTGCAATTGTTGACACCGTTGGCAAAGCGGCTAAAAATAGAATAAGACAGTAACAGCTGTTCAAATGCTAAGGAGATTTTGTTAACCTAATTTCATAGTATTTCTTGTATAAATTCAAAATTGACTGGCATGCTTAATATACTTAGTATACAACAATAATATGTTTCACATATATGGTTGAAATATGTAGGCTGATCAAATATCTATGAATCTCGAACAAGAAAGTTGCATTTATTTGTCTGTTTAATAACATATATTTGAGATCTTGCAAAACAGACATCAGTGACTTAAAAATGTCATTAAGCGAAGTTAAAATCATCTAAGTCGCCATCTAACATGCAGACATTATCAGCGTATAATGATTTTGACTGTCCCTTCTTGATATTCCTTCATTGGTCAAGTCGCTATTTGGATGCAGACAGTGTTAATAAAGAATTTCTTTTGCGGAAATTTGTCCTTTGTATTTCATGGGAAGATTCAAAGGTTCATTTTTTTCTTGATTTTAAGGACTATTTAAATTTTTATTTTATACTGACATACCTGTTGAAAACTGAACACTATTTGAGAGACTTGCACCCTTACTGTTGCTTGATTTTATCTGCACAATGTATATTGTATCGCGTGTCAGTTGAGTCAGACTATGTGATACACGACCTGTAGAGTGGTCTGCAGCAGGAAATACATCTAGAACTAAAGTTGTCGGTAATAAACTTCATTATTTGCACTATTTTAAAACAAGAAAATAGTCGGCGCAATTTTAGATTGTTTCCAGAAGATGTACGCTGCAACCTATTTGATAAATATCAGATCATGAAAATAAAATAAATCTTTCATGGTCTTATGTTTGTTAATGGACTTTATTCTGGCGGATATTGATATGCAAATCAAACACGACTTTCTGATATTTTCTTAAATGTTGGATTATATGTTTAATATGAATACAAAAATATATATTCTTTTATTATGTCTTTTCATTACGTTGCCATTGACCTAACATAAATTGAAAATTGCATGCTTTTTCTCGGCATATTATTAACGAAATTACACAGTTATAACATTATACCTTTGTATGTCTTGTCTTGATTCTGTACAATAGTGAATGTTTGAGTATTTCCATAATCATATCCAGCAGTCCATGATAGTTGTGCACTGTTTGTTGTTACTTTTCCAACAGCTAGGTGTGAAGCGGCTTCTGGTGGACCTTAAAGATAAATCACCGTTTTCAAAGAATCTTATTATAAGCACTCCCGGAGTGGAGCATTCACAACGGAATACAATAAACATATGCGAAATGTGGCTGTTTAATATCTGTGATTAAACATTTCTGTTATAAAATGATTTCGAATTAAGCTCGTTTATATCATAAAGTGGTTCATGTCAAATTACAACAATAATAGAAATAATATATAAAGTCTACTTATACAATTACAGTCAACTAATTTATCAATTGATAGTTGGTTTTGTTCTTTCCTGTCTGTAAGACTAGCAGATTATATTCGTATATTTGGATGACATTCGCGATGATTTAATTTCGCTATTTTCGCGAATTTCCCACGTTGCTTATTTAAAAATCTTGAGAAAGATTCACTTCAAATAGATATACAATTAGAGAGTTAGTCTGGTGTTACCTGCCCCTACCCATACGGTACGTGTCAGGCAAAGCTCAATAATGGCGGCGCCCACACTATCAATTTTTTACATTGAGTTAATAGGGGGTTTTATGTATGAGTTGATCATTCAAAAAACCTTGCAGTATGTGATCTGTCAATAAAAACCAATTGTAAATTGCTAATAATATTTGATTGACCAGCAAAATATAACGAGAAATAAACAACGTGTTTTCGCACGTGGTAGATATTCATCATGTTCATTGGCATTTCGGATATGTAGTCTGTATACTATTATGATCACAGCTGTTCTATATATAGGAATTGAATATGTATGTATTATTTAAGCAAACACTTTTAAGATCATTCACAGTGGCTCAGTAGGTAAGTCACTTACACTGTAATTTTATGGGCGAGGTTCGAATCCCACCGGCGACACATTTTTTTTTTCGTTTTCTTATCTAAATTTGAACATTTTTAGGCTCGAACATGGCAAAAAAGAAATACAGAAAAAAAATAAAATCAAACATATCCGAAATGTCTTCTTGAAGTAACTTGTCCGAAGTATAGTACACTTACTAGTCAAACTTTTTCAACGTTTACAACGTTCACAGATTGAGCATTCAAAAAAAACTTTCGTCTTTTAAAACTATGTCAATAACTTTTTCAAATAAGCATTTTAGCTTTGAATGATCAATACTTTTATCATTTCACTATATAAACAGTATACTTTTGAGCATCCACTGGGCGCCGCCATTATTGAGCTTTGTCTGACGTACTGTAGCATGCCAGTACGACAGGGAACACGACTATTAGAGAGTTGTCTTTTCGCAATAAAAAATTCGCGAATAAGCCTGTTTGTACGCAAATAGCGAATTTTCGCAGCGCGAAAATAACACAATTATGCAGTAAATAGAATAAAACTCTATCATTTTTAACCGTAAATATATAATCTATTTATAAGTATAAGTGCTAATGAGAATTTCTGTAATATTCTGGATTAGAATGGAAATGGTTTTTAGTAATATTTTTTTACGTTGAGAACATACGATACAATTCTTTGAGAGCAAGAATGGTATGATTAATTTTAACTACATGTATAAACAAAATGTGTATATCTATATGGGATTTTAATTTTGTTCTCTCATTAACTAACTATTAAAATGTGAAAAAGAAAGTACTCACATAATAGTTTTATATTTACAGGCATCCTGGCGAAGTTCAGTGAGTTTGAGCAGGTAAGAGCGTAAGTTCCATTATCAAAACAGTAAACTGTAAAACCTATTGTTACCGTACCATCTTTCGTTCCGTTGTAAATTACTTTACCAGTACGAAGTTGTGTAACTTTTATTTACGGTAAAGGATTTCCTTCAACATTCACTGTCATTGAAAATGTCTCATTTCCATTTACTGTGTCATTTTTCATATCTATTGATAGTATCTTTGCTGGGTCTAGAAAAAAAAACGAAAAAAGAGATAAAATGCAACATAAGAAGTCCTAATTTTCACTATCATCGTAATACTTGCTACATGTAATTTTAAATTAAAAGTTACAATGAATGTGACAAGCATTGTACCAAAAGCATATGCGTGTGAAATATCTTGCTATAGGAAGGGAGCAGACAATGTAAAAGAAAACACAATTTACTTAAGTAATTAAGAACTATCACTGAATTAAGAACTATCACTGAATGTGATGAATACCCCCCCCCCCCGAACACCGCACTGAAACAGTATATCAAATTTATATAACATTTGATGCTTTTAATTGGTGGACCATGCACGACTAGGCATGGTACTTATCACTTCTGTGAAGTATCATTAAATTCTGACCAGGTGTTTTGGAGATTTAGTGTCCACAAGATTTTATAATGTCGAGCCCCTGTGACACTGACCCGAATCATGGACCATGCACAACTAGGCATGGGCTTATCACTTTTGTGAAATATTATTAAATGGTGACCAGGGTTGGGGAGATAAAGAGTGCACAACAATTTACTATCTCAAGCCCCTGTGACCTTGGCCTTTAACCTAGTGACCCGAAACATAAACTATGCACAACTAGGCTAGTACTTATCAGTTTTGTGAAGTACCATTAAATTCTGACTAGGGATTTTCAAGATACAGCGTCCACAATATTTTACTATCTCATGTCCCTGTGACCTTGACCTTTGACCTAAAACATGGACCATGCACAACTAAGCATGGTACATATCACTTCATTGAAGTGTCATGTAATCTTGACCAGGGGTTATGGAGATTAAGCGTCCACAATATTTAAATATCTGGAGCCCTTTTGACCTTGGCCTACTGACACGAAACATAGATCATGCACAACTAGGCATAATGCTTATCACTTGTGTGAAGTATCATTAAATTCTGACCAGGGGTTTTGGAGATTTAGTGTCCACAAGATTCCGTCTACAGACGGACGGACAAGCTGAATTCAGTATACTCCATGCCTTACACTTTGTGTTCGGAGGGTATAATAAAGCACAAACATGAAATGCTAAAGGAATTACATGCCAAGAATAAATTAAATCAACGACTACCGAACTATATTGATATGAATAAACCACACACTTACAAATAACATTTACAAATACGTGAAAGATCTCTCTTGTTTTGCCTGTGGTAGGGGTAAGCTCAAAACAGACATATTCATCGGTAAAGTTACGTGTCACGTGATTGATTATCAGACTTTTTCCATCCTTACGAAACGTTTTTTGTGAGTTCTGCCAAAATACTCGTCCTCCAGGGGTTATAGCGCCTCGGCAAAATAAATTCAGCCTTTTGCCTTCCACAACATCCTGTGTAGAATATTCACCTGTAAATGATATTCACAATATATTCATGAGTACTGGCAAGCATTTATATGTGAACACATTAAATATCTAAACAATCGTGTCGATATTAAGAGATAATTTCAGTAGTAATCAAGCGGTAGAGCTCCAGCACGGTCATCATTTATAAACCCGTCGTGAAATGCTTGGTATATAATGAGCTCTTATTAAACATAACACGTAGTCTACTCTAAACTCCGTACATAACGACTCCGGATATAACGAAATTTCGGATATAAGGAACAATTTTTCTAGGTCCGATGATTTTTTCCTTCTTTGTTTAATCTGAAAATGCTGTTTCGATATATCGTATTCCGGATATAAAGAACAAATTTAAATGACCTTATGTTGTTCGTTATATACGGGGCTTACAGTATAGGTGTAAGGTAAAGTACCTGTTATATGTGTATGTCCAAGTAAAATAGTCAGTAGTGCGGTCCAACCTAAACAACAAGTATTTTTGAAAAACATACTGAAACCCTTGAATCCCTATGTTCAAATGAACTTTTATCGACATTTTTATCACACTCATCGGTTGTTAAAAAGATAATTTAGCAGTTTATCGCTGGTATTTCAACGTGAACATGCATATTTGATAACTGATACTTGATAACTTGATATTAGTATACAGCATAAACTACATTGTGTTTATGATATGTTATGAATAATCTTTAAAGTGATACATGTATTACCGTTCAAAGTGACCGTCATAATTTAAAATAAAACATTACTCAGTGATTTATGGTCCTTGAATAATAAACATTGTCATAGTTAAACCTAAAATATAACGATCTGTATAACAGATTCGTTCATATTGAATATACAGGAAATCTGTAAAACTCTTTTTTGCGATCCTGGTCAAAAATAACAAATCCACCCGTTCGGTTATGTATATCTTAATTTGTGTTTGTTAATAACAGAAATAACTTGGTAAAACTTATTTCTTCTATTTTTTAAAGCATCACATATGCTTTGAGAACCATTCTTAATTTTAAACCAAAGTGACCATTTTGAAGGGTAATATAACTTTAAAGAATTTTAAAGACATTAATTATGCTTGCCTGATCTAAAATGCTTGAATGACTGGGATATTTGACTCAATCTTGACTTTCATTTACAGAAAGCCCAATAGTGTGTCACTTTTAGCATAATATTTCCCAAATAACAGCTTCGTTACATGTGTTAAGGACATACGAGGGTCCTGCAAAAACATTTTGTCATTGAGGTTTGATTTCTGAAGGCCAGCGTGTTATCAAACAGATTTTTATTGCAAACTTTCAAAGTTTTCCAATTTACCGCAACACAGTTGTGTAGCCCTTTTGCCCAGTCGTGAAATGCGGCTAGATAGTCTGTTGGAGACACTGGTATATAGCGCTGCCAACTGCCTCTGGACTTACATTTTTCCCAGAAAGCAATTCCTTAAGCCTTAGAAATAAAAAAAAACTCTGGTCCGGTGAGTAAGGCGGGTGGTTAACAACGTGCATGTTTTCAGACGCCAAGAAAACCTTAACATCCTCGCGCTTGTGTTAGGAGGTGTTCTCATGAATCAGATAGGTACCTGACCATATTATGCTTTGCCACTTCTTTTTGTAAAACTTGTTTTAACTTTCTGCAGAAGATAGATCTTATAGAAGCGTCCACTGACTGACCAGATGGACGAGGCAATTGAACATCTGGCCCACTAGAATTTTAAAAAATGGCGTACAACATCGTTTTCGTACTAATTAATGATTCTCTTAGCAATACATGGGCGTGTTTGATCTTTTCGTTTCAATTGCTTATTATCAGCTCTGCTCTGGCTCAAACATATGCACCCAAGTTTCATCACCTGTTAGCAAGTTAGAAAACACCCGACTACTACAGTCTTTGTATTTTTTTCAGAAGTAAGACGTTGTTTATTTTGTTCCTCGGTGAGCAAATGAGGTACCGATCTAGCACAATCTTTCTCAGGAGCATCCTGCTCCACCACAGCCTTTACGCAGCGATGTTTGTCTTAGTAATAGAGGCTCTACCAAGGCGGGCGTCATCTTTGACATAAAATGTCACAGCTTATTTCCACCTAAATACTGTTCGGCGCATAGATATGAACTGAGGTCTTACAGCTTACACAGCTTAACAAATATCTGCTTTGCATTTATACCAATTTTTTATTATTGTCTTTTCATTGCTAGGTCAACTGCTCACAAACAGTATAAAAAACAGACCCACGTCCTCTTTTTTGCAAACCAGGCCAAGCAGTGGACAAGTAGTGTCCAATTGTGGCCATTGGATAATCAAGCGAATTAATTTTAGTATTAGTGTAAAGTTTACTGTAAACACTGGAACCGTCCATTGAAAACGGAATGGAGGTTTAGTGAAGCGTTTCCCATAGTGACAAAACTTTTGGCAGGACCCTCATATTATCAGCTTTTGCATTGATAAAATAGTTTTATTGAAAACAAAAGCATTCACTACAATATATTATGAACATGTTGCTATGTTTCTGGTGAAACTGTTAATGTTTTGTTTTTGTCTAATAGCAACAGGAAAGGACATAACTGCACATGAAATACTAAATGGTGAGTTATTAATTTTCGTTAATGAGTTACTGAAAAAGGTGACTTAAAATTTGCGTTTCTTATTTTGCGGTGGGTGCGAGGAAGGGGAGAAAGGGTCTGAAAGTACTAATAGCAAAAATGAAATAGTTCCAGCCTCCTGACTTACACCTATTTAAGCACTCATAACATGTAACATTTCGACTCGCCAACAAAAAGACATCTTTTGGGAAAATGCTGACAAAACATTTCATTGTGACGGGATTGGGCTTCTTATACATCTCACGTGATAGTGCAGGGTTGTATATCTGCTAAGTGATTGGTGAATCAACAGAAGCAGTTCAGTATGTTTTAATAGACGTGCTATGTACATATTCGCATTTTAACTCAGTATATTTGTAAAGACACTTTTAATACGATATTATGTTTTCATTTTTCAATATGGTCAATATATAATGAATAAACCGTATTTCGAAATAGTATTGACATGGAATTGCTGGTGCTAAATAAGACTCATCTGTTGCAGTTATATTACCCTTCAAAATGACCATATCAAATAATGGCCGACGAAGAAGCTGAAAACACAGTAGATGCTTTGAAAACATGCTAGAAATGGTTCTCTTATTGACAGATATAAATGAAAATATACCAAACAAAAAGAGTGGACTAGGATAGTCAAAACATATTTTTTTTTACAGATTTTCTCTTTATGCAATAGGTAATAGTACCACTATACAGATTCATATATTATGGTTATAACTATGGCAATGTTCATTATTTTATGAGTAAAATCAGTGATTAATGTCTTATACAAAACTATTATGGCACGATTAAATGGTAATATCACTTTAAATAAAAACAGGTTTCGTTTTAACTGTTTTTTAACACAGTAACTTTGATATCTGTAATTTACTGGGTAGATTTCTCTCTATATCCGTGATGTTTTACATTTAAACGAAGTCATTTCTTTTAAATACAGATCCGGCAGAAATACTAACTTTAAGCATGCCACGAGATAATCTGTATGCAGGAGACATTTATTGTGACCGTTGCCGTAGGGGGAAATCCGCAACCAGGTACTATGCTTCTTTCAGAAGATCTGGAGTTCTTGTTTACAGTGCCGACGGAGAAGGGACTAAAAACATTATCATCTTTTCAGTATAATTTATGTATTAAATTGTGTAAACGGTTTAAGTTCATCGAGCAGAAGATTAAATATATCAGTATTATCTAGCGGTGAATCTATGAACCGTTATATTATCAACGTTATACTATGTAAGGACTTGATTAATAATATGGGTTATCCCTAGTCGTTTTTTGTAATATCGACAAAATGGCGTATGCTGTTTTTTGTCAATGGATCTGTCCCCGACCTCACATTAATGATCAGAGACCGATTGCCGAGAGTACCCCCGTAGATGTAGATGAAGATGCCCAAAGATGCTCAAAGCGATGTCAGATAACCTTTTAATTTTATTTCTATTTCATTTTGTACTGTAAATTTACGCAGTTTACTGAATATAACATTTTTACCTCTAAGTTGATCAAAATATAAATCAATCATAGAGACATATGTACTCTGGATTAGTTTTGGTAGTTTCATTACATTGGCGTTTCTGTATTTGTGGACCAGTCCAATATCCATCAACCGGAAGCATGTGGTCCCCATTCTTTCTTTTCTTCCGGTCGTGTACGGAATAGTTCGTATTTTCAGTTTTCATTCGATATTTTATTTCTAATCTCTATTTGGCCCTTCGATGTTTTTTGAATTTGCGTGAACATAATAAACGAAGTGTTTCTTATCTAGAATAACACTGCAAGAAGGAAGATAGTATTCATTCCATGCCTGCGTTGACCACGTTTGTTAGGTCAGATCGAAATTTTATCAAATAAATTGAGTTTCGCGCAACTAAGGGATCGTCTAATATCTGTACAAATAACACATTAAATGGAACTTGATTTTCTGGGTCCAGCATAACTAAACTGTAACGACCTCGGAATATAGGCTTAAGACAAGATCAAGACCCAAAGACATCCTACTTTTTCTACATTTTGGTCCTTGCACTGGTTTCGTGATGTAGACAATATTCAGACTTTTTTGTGTGTGATACCAGCAAAAACGTCTGAGTAGATCTACTATGCAAATATTTCTTTCCTGTAAAATCGTTTTTCAGCCGTTTAAACAAAGATTATGCATACAAAGCAGATAAACACAAAGTATAGTACCCAATGAAATGGTCTCACTATTTCCTCTTTGAAGGCAAACCAATTTTACAGGTTGACATTTTAGAGTTGTACGCCTTCAAAGTCTCACTTTCATGTTCAAATAGATGGGAACACATGCCAACAAAATACTGTTTGGGACTTGTAAACAGGCTGGTACAGTCAAGTCGCCAATAACGGAATTTCCCCAATAGCGGAATAAATATTGAGTCAACACGTCCAGGGCTTCCACTAAGTTTCAAATTAAGGAAGTCCTGACTCCAAGGCAACTGGATTTGGAAGTCCCTGTGAAAATTT
>JAUMHA010424593.1:0-10182 GCA_032359765.1 Saxidomus gigantea | reverse complement strand
TTACTACGCATCCGAATTCCTGACTGTATTTTATTAAACGATAAAATACAGGGACACATTTATTATTTCTTAATTATTACCTCGGAAATAATAACATTTTATTCGGCGCAGCTGTATTAAGCTCGCTTTTGACCGGAAGTATGGAATTCTTCAACCGCAACTGAAATGAGAATTTTACGCTGTAAGGCACCTTCTTATTTGATAATACAGTGTGCAAAGAATAACCGTGAACGACTAAAAACGACAGATTAAGGCAGAAAAGGGACCGAAAATCAGTTTATGCAGACTGTAAACAACTTTTTCAAAAGAGAATGTATAATTTATGATTTGAGTTTTTAATAAATCAAGGCATTTTTAAATAGTGAATAATCAATCGGTACTAGCGATATAATACTATCTTGTGAAAACAAGTCGTTTTCGGTCGGAAGTATTTGTTTTTCGGTCTTTTTTGGGCATTTTACTTGAATTGCAATACGATATTTACAAATTTCTTCTTTATCAATGTACCTGTATAGTGAGAATGAGAATAGACAATACAATACTCTTGCGTTTTCAGTCTTTCTTGAATGGGTAAATAATTAAAGTACGTATATAATTCATATCTATCAACATAATATGTTGTTACCTCCAAATTAATGTTAATTATAAGTGTATTTATACTTTCTCAGCCAGTGAAAAACGGTCAATAATTCGAGTAGCATATTTATAAAAAAACAAGGATTAAGTTAGTTTTCCTGAGACACATGTCGCGATAGATATTTAATTACTATTTGAGACAAATTTGACAAGTGGCGAGTTAGCTCAGTCGGGAGAGCATTTGGTTTAACATCTTTGCAAGGGAAGGTACATGTACATGTGTTCGAATCCTGGTCAAGGTTATGTTTTGTCCCTCACCTTGTGACATTTGGCACCTTCCGACTGAATTAAATTAATTTTACTATAAAATTCTAGGAAACAATCACTTTTATATACTGAAAATTGCGCCGACTTTCTTAAAGGTAGTTCTTGAAATACAGGTATACCTATAACTATTCTGTCTAGAATACAGTCTTTATTCATTGACAACCATCAATTACAGCATTGCAGATAAACTATTATTTGTAGGAGTGCATCGAATTGGCCGATAGAAGATTCATGCAAACAGATGAAGTTAATAACGTCACTTTTGATAGGGTCGTCACAAATTATTTAATACGATGACGTCAATAAAATAACGCCTTTTTCGCATGATCAAGAGTTTGTGTTCTATTTTATGCTTCAAATGTTCTTTTACCTAAGACACGTTTCCAAAGCTATATAATAAAAGGGTCATTATTATAAAGACATGACCCAGAAGCCGGATTTGATCTCGTTGCGGACGGATTATATATGCTCCGCACTCGTATGATCCTAAGAACGACTAAGGCAAATGCGGCATTCTTTATTACATCACTATACTTATAACCTATAACTCGTAGCATTTAAATGTCTTACTTGCGAATTTGACGGAAAACATTCCAAACGTTGCTTTATAAGTCGAAAGTACATATGGTATTACAAAATTAACAATTAACACGAAGATCCGAAATATGAAATAAGGGTTTCTGTCAACATTTATGCTAGAAGAACACAGTCCTATCACTATACTTTCACTAAATTTAAAATTCTACTCGGGCAATTTTTTAAGTCTCAATATAAAATTTGCATAGACCCTTTCAGTACTAAGGTAATACAATGCTCGTACCATTAAGTACAGGGCGGATGGTCGCTTGACCTTGCTAACCTTCACATACAAAGGTGTTTGGTGTTTTTTTGGCCCCACTTTTGCGGGAAAATATAGATATGATATTGTCCGTCCGTACGTAAGACCTATACGAGCAACAACAGCTGAGCTATGTCATTGACTTAGTCAAAATTAAAGCATTCTATATCGCAATTGTGTAGCACACACAGCTGCTTAACTAATTGACAGTTAATCAACAATCTTCACACACATTTTTATTGAGATTAGAAGTTGTGCACCTGTTTTTGTTGTTGTTTTTTTGTCAGAGAAGTAACAGCTGAGTTATGGCCCTTGACTTAGTTAAAATAGAGGTGTTCCATATGCAGATTTTGAAGCAGGCTCTGCTCCTTAATTAAAGGCCCAAAGTTTGTGCAATATATTAAATATTGTTAATGACGTCATTCAGTAAGAGAAAAATTATGGGAATCTGCTTTTGTTTTATGACAAAGGTGGGAAGCAGGGGAAGTTTTCCTTTTACCCAGCAGAAAGTGTCACACATGATAGTACGAAAAATATTTATATGTAGAGGCACTAGAGAGGCATTATCATTTTATCTTGGTATATAAAGGAGAGTGTTTTTTATTTTCAGGTTTAATGCGAAGAACTGATACGTTTAAAAAGAAGGCATTTATGTGGAACAACTCTTCTCCGGTTACATATTCTAATTGGTAAGATATTTTTTCATAGTGTCTTTTATTTTTGAATTGGAAGTTAAAACCTCGTGATCACTCTGAACTTGTACGGATAGACTATCGGTAATGAATTTATTGGTACATGTATGTGATGATAGAACTGTGATCTATTTACCCTTAAACATAATTGACGTAAATTTTAAAACGTAGTTTAGTAGGTTTTTGTTTCAAGGTAATAAATGTGTTGTCAGAAATTTTTTTTATACTTATTATATATTTTTACAAATTAAGATAACATTTTACCTATTGTAAAGCTCATTTGTTCTGATAGTGAACGCTTTTTCTACGTATGTACTCGGGTCTCTACTTACTCGTTTACTATCTGTTTTTAATAATTCTATCAACTTTGAAACATTCAAGTACAAAATGGTATTCATTTTCTAGAATATTACACAAACTACATTTTCTTTCATTCAATGGTGTTCTTACAGGCCGTGTCCATGAAAAGTCCGTGGGCGGATAAATTTAAATGTGATAAACGAACTCGATACTTCTTAATGTTACATGTAACCATGTCTAGATGTAGTTGAAAATGATGATTTTAAATGTGCCTGTAGAAGAGAGCTCTGCTTGATTCGGTTAACCTACCTGATCAGTTTTGTTAAAATTGATCTTTTATTCGCTGTTTAGCAGTTATTAGAAATAAATCTATTTCCCCAACGGTTTGGAAAAGCCAATTGCTTCGTAAAATCCGAGAGTACACAATATATCTCGTACTAACGAACATCAATTTTTTCTGTTTGGGTTTTCTGCGATATCTTGTTTGAATGTTAAATTTGTTGAAATTAAAAACTTGTTACAAAGAATATACACTTTCAAATATATCATAAAAAAATGCATTCATGTATTTTATTTATTATGATCCTATAATAAACAATATCTTATTAGTCCAGAGCTCAATCAATGGAGCAAAAATATATCACACATTTTACGACCCAATAAATATTATGGAATGTAGAGTTAAACAATGTAATAAGTTCAGTAATAGCTTCGAATGTATGCTAGGGGACCGTCAAGGGGAGTGTTTATCACCTTTTCTTTTTTCCATGTTCGTAAACGATATTGAGGACATATATGTTGAAAGTGGTTCAGATGGGATTGATGTGACCATGTTTAAAATGTTTTTAATTTTATATGCAGATGATATTGTTTAACTTGCAAGTAAGTACAGTTAGTTATGTAGAACAAAATACTAATCTAGATTTATTGCTTGATTACAGTGATAAATTGAAATTGGTAGTTAACATATCTAAAACTAAAAACATGATTTTTAGAAAAGGTCGATGTATTACAGAAAATACCAGCTTTTATCATAATTGCAACAAAGTGGAAAAAGTTTAATAAGTTCGTTTATCATGGGAGTTCTTTTTACGACAGGTGGTTCATTTTCTGAAGCACAGAAAACAAAAGCAGGACAGGTACTTAACGCTTTTTTTAGGATGGATGAATATCTGTAAAAAATTCACTGATATATCTGTTAGACACAAATTGTTTAAATTAAATTAATAATACCAATTTTAAACTAGTGAATTATGGGGTTTTCAACAAGGTATATCTATCGAAAGACTAAACATGCAATTTTGCAAACGACTAGTAGGGGTTAAAAAAGTACTCAAAATCATTTCATATATGGAGAATTTGGAAGAATAACTTTACAAAACTTTAAATATGTTAATTTTATAAAGTTTTGGATTAAAATTTTACACACAAGCGAAAACAAACACATAAGAAAGGTGTATGTAATGCAGCAGCAAGATATCGCAGAAAACCCAAACAGAAAAAATTGATGTTCGTTAGTACGAGATTTATTGTGTACTCTCGGATTTTACGAAGCAATTGGCTTTTCCAAACCGTTGGGGATATAGATGTATTTCTAATAACTGCTAAACAGCGAATAAAAGATCAATTTTTACAAAACTGATCAGGTAGGTTAACCGAATCAAGCAGAGCTCTTTTCTACAGGCACATTTAAAATTATCATTTACATAGTTACATGTAACATTAAGAAGTGTCGAGTTCGTTTATCACATTTACAGTTATCAGCCAATGGACTTTTCTTTGAAACTGGCCGTTGGACACAGCCTGTAAGAACACCATTGAATGAAAGACTTTGATTGATTCTGATTGGTCAAGAACCCCATATATATCGTTTTTGGCATTTTTTATTGGCTAGAGAAGCTCTGTAAAAATGTTTACACTCAAAACAAAATGCCGACTGGGCTAGCGTCAACGGTGACTGTAAGCACTGTACAAATCGTTTGAAAAAATATAATCCATATTCAAAGACAGTAAAATTAACATTAATGCTGCTATCGCCTTCGTTTCTCCCTAGACAAAACAGGTAACGGACATAAGATCTCATTTCAGTCAAGTTCCATTTCAGTGCATCCCAATGGAATGTCGTTTTTTTAATATGAAAAACACAGTCACGGACACTTATCAGTACTCTTCAAATTAATAATATATTTTTCTGCAACTAACGGCTGTACACTCATGTACAAATTCAGTCTCTAGAATGACGAAATAAAGTACCACAAGGTCAGAGAAAATCTGAAAACAAATGCCATTTTCTATCATGTCCATATGATATTGCAATCGTATTTACTAAAATAAAGTGAAATTCTATTTCAATAAAATTATATTATTTTATCCTTATTTTGTGTCATATCAATTAGCCGAAGTTATAAATTGAATCTTTACGCTACAAAAAATGGCGACCAAAACATTACTGTCTCAGTGACGTAGGCTTGTACTGATGACGTAATTTCATACTCAGTTCTTTGCTTTCGGGTCGAAAAAAAAACACCGCAAGTCACAGATTGAAATATTGACCAAAAAAAAAAAGATCGTCTGATTACGAGAGTATAACGGAATCATACGAAGATAAAAATTTTGGGGGGCTCCTATGGGTATCGTCTTTTAATTATTTATAAATTATAACAGCGATATTTTGATAACAATTCATGTAGTTTTTTTTTGTCTTTCACATAAATCTGCGCTAGGCTTATCATAAATTAGTTACTGTAAACCAAGAAATGATTTCGCGCAATCTAAGTTTAGCGATTTTCGCTGTCGTTCATTCCCGCAAAATTAAATAGCCGCGAAAACCAATGTCTTGAAATAATCGCGACTCGGATTATATCAAAATCAAACATGCTATACGATGTCGTATACCCCGACAAGAATATATAATGATAAGCCGGATCTAATAACATTTCAATTTTAATCAAAATCTTTGCTATTTATTGCAGGGCAAACAAAAACCCTGTGATTAGATACAACTGCGTGCATCTTGATATTCAGGCAAACTGGTACTCGGGTACCTGTAAACATAGTTATGTTTGGGGTCCGGTCCCACGTGCTATGTGTCAGTCAATAATGGAAGAAAACGAAAGTGAAGAAAAATACCCGAAAGGTCGTATGAAATTGATTTAGTAATTAAAACTATATTGTGCATGTACATTGTGCATGTATATTATTTTATTAAACATTTCGCCACACATGGTCTAACAAATTGAAGAGAAGTTATAAAGGTTGGTTTGCGCATTACTTAAACTCTAAGGCACCTAATATTTATTCAGTATTTTTACTTAAACATTTCTTTTGAAATTCAGACTATTATTTTCCTTACTACAATCCAATAAAGAATTTACTACATAGAAAATGTTACAACTGCCGGCGATTATGACCGTAATTTCTACAATCAAAGCACTGAAAGTACTGGTAGAGCGATGACCTTGAACAATATTAGAGGTAGTTAAATCACATACACCATTCTCTAGTTGTCTAGCACAGTAGCTTGTCATTTTGTAAAAGTATAGCACAATTCTCTAGATTTTTCATCAATGAGAATCAAGCCATATCCTTATTCTCTATTTTTTCAAAACAAATACTGTTTGTAGGTTGGACAAACTGTAAGTAGTTATGGGTTCATATAACAGGAACAAAATGCATGTGGAGCTATCACTGAAGTCCGCCTCCGATGTCAAGTGGTGATGAATTGAAATCGCTGTAACCTCTCATGTATATATTGATGGTTATGGGTTTGAGCTCTGCTTCAAGCCATGTCTCTTTATGAGAGAAAGTTGGCATTTTCTTACAGAGAATAGGAGTCTAGTACTGGTTCTTCGGAAACAATGGTTCGGTGAACCGTTAAAATGACCAAAATATGTTGGATCATGCTTTAAATTCCTTATGGGTTCAACATTTGACCAAATGTACATGTTAATCCTTCAAATCGAGGAGACACTAAAAACCAATGACCCCTATTAAAAGTGTGATCTTAAGCCAACAAGCTTAGAATATAAGTCATTTACATCATCTTGATAAGATGAACATTTTACCTACATTTCAAGATTTCAAACTTCAAGGGGTTGAGGACATTATGGAGCTGACATAAAATCAGCTGTCAGACTGACTGATCAATATACAAACTGACTGACCGACAGACTGACTGACCAGCCAATTCCTTTATGCCCCTAAACTTTGTTTGTGGGGAGATGATAAACTTACTGCTGCGGTTTACTAATGCTCCCTTGCAATAAATATGCTTGTTCCTGTAATAAATACAAACCTAAAACATGTACTTATCAGGCACCTGTATTTAACTGGAAGCCAAATTATGCAACCCAGTTTTTGAGCCAAAAAAGCTAGGTAAGACAAGAATAAGAATGAATATTATCTTATTTAAAATTAGTCTATATTAATGTGTACATAACTTATGATATTGCAAAGCTTCTCAGTGTAGCTAAAAAAGAAAATCAAAATTTCTCAATTTTTATTCAAAAATTTTGCCAGGGAAACATGCATTGAGACAGATGCTTTTTTAGATTTTTACTTTTATGAGCATGTTTAATATACTCTTTATAATACAGCTAGTACACTTTATGCGAAATTTCATGATTTTCAATTTGCCACAGGTTAATAGTAAGTGGAAATACCAAGTTCAGACTTATAGTACTTCTGACAGATATTCAAATATTAAGGTGTCTTTAAACATTAATGAATTTAAAGAACAACTGATCATGTACACTAACACTGCCAATAAGCTTCATGAGAAATTGAAAATTCATACTGAAAATTTACATAATGCTAATAGTCAGTGAATTGTATGCAGTATTTGCGTATTGTAGGCATGATTTATTAATTTGAAAAGACTTTCACAAAACTAAAACTTAAAACATGTAAAAACCCTTCTATGTGTACATGAATACAGTTGTCAAGATTGTTTCTATTTGAAGTTGAACAGATAATACTATTTATAGCTCTCTAAGCATTAAAGTGCTTTGATAACTAAGACAAGTTATACTGAACCCTAATTTCCTACCAAATTATAAACTGCGTGCTTTTGTTGCATATCTGGGAAACCTATTGCTACCCCTCAGTAGGCTACCTGACTTGAAATCACTACAATCTCTCATTGACAGAGGGCCATGGGTTCAAGTCCTGCTACCGATCATGGTTCTTTATGCAGGACAGGGTTTTAGTACAGATCAGAATAGAATAAACTTTATTTCCAGTCAGGGATAGATTACCATGCCATGTTAATCACAGAGTAAATACTTAACAAATAAATGATGATAGTAATGTAAACAATGCTGAATTAGTATTGGTATAACGCATTTAAGAAGGCCTGCCCTTGGCAGTATATATGAGATGGTATGTAGCCGTGGGTTTTCTCCGGGTTCCTCCAGCACACGGACCAGCAGTAAGGTATGTCACTGTATATGCCAACACCTGTGCAGTCAATTAAAAAAAGGTTTGCATTAACTTATGTTTATATTTGTTGTTTGTATCCTGCGATCTTTAATAAGGGTATTATTTTTTTTAAAACCCAACTTTACTTTTCTCTTAATTGGGTCATCCATTTAAATACTGAATAGCAGGCATTTCAGCCCCTAGTCATTTGATCTCATAAAATCTTAAGATGGTCCGTAACTGAATATGCATAAAGCTAGCATTTCAAAATAGGAGAATAAGAAAATATCAATTATATCTTTATTAAGAATGTAAAGTTTTTCAAGGAAAAAATTATGATATTGATTAATAGTTTCACCAGACTGAGTTTGACATTTTTATTAAATTATTCAAGTATTTCAACTTAATGAATCACATTTCATTTAATATTTTTGCTATTTCTCTGAATGTTTGATGCCCATTTTCAATCATTTTAAGTAAAACCACAACTCAGTGGTCCAGTGGATAACACTGTGGACTACCTGTATAATAAATCACAATGTCTCTGGTTCAAATTCCGACCGGGGAACCTGGAATTGTAGAAACGCTTTTCAGTGTTTCCTATCCCATATGTCTGTACGTATGTATGTTTTTACCGTTTGTATCCATATGACCAACGCCCCCAGAAGGTGTTTAGGTATTTGAGCTTTTGGTGGATAGTGAAAGATACAGTATGTGTCCCATTCTAGAGACACCCCTTGTTCTTTAACAGGCTCGGTGTACAGAACAGATACATGGGACCTCAGTTTGTAGGTCTTATCTGTAAAACCATAAGTTATGTTAGTAGAGGAGCTGGGGATTGAGCCCGCGATCCCTTCATTACATTGGTCAAGTGTGTTACCACTGAAATTCTTTATAAAAACGGGATATAGTATCAGTGCATTCTTCTGTCCGTCACACTTTTGTCCGGAGCATAACTCCAAAAGTACTGAAGGGAATTACTAGAAACTTTACACACAGACAGAGAACATTTAGAGATAGTGTAGTGCTCAAGAACCATAACGCTACCTTGCCTTTTTAATTATTCCCCTTTGCTACATCTTCTTGATTTTTCTTGTCCGGAGCATAACTCAAAAAGTACTGAAGGGAATTACACGAGACTTAATACAGTGATAGAGTACAATGAGGGAAACTGGATTGTCTAAAGACCATAACTCTATTTTGCCTACTTTTTAAATTACTTCCCTTTGTTGCATTTTCTTGTTTTATCTTGTCCGGAGCATCACTCCAAAAGTACTGAAGGGTATTACTTTTGCAACTTTATACAGATATAGAGCACAATGCGGGAAAGTTCAGTGCCCACGAATCTTAACTGTACCTTGCCTGATTTTTTAATTACTCCCCTTTGTTACATTTTCTTGATTTTCTTCTCCGGAGCATAACTTAAAAATTGCTGAAGGGAATAACTTGAAACTTAAAAAATACAGAGATAGAGCACAATGGGGGAATTGCAGTGCCCCAAAAAACATAACTCTATTTTGCCTACTTTTTAATTACTTCCCTTCGTTGCATTTTCTTGATTTATTTTGTCCGGAGCATAACTCCAAAAGTACTGAAGGGTATTACTTGAAACCTAATACAGTTATAGAGCACAATAGAGGAAAGTGCAGTACCCAAGAATCGTAACTGCATCTTGCCTATATTTTTAATTATCCCCTTTATTACATTTTCTCTTTTTGAGCATAACTCGAAAAGTACTGAAGGAAATTCCTTCAAATTTCAAATAATGAGGGAGGACACTCAGGGGAAGTGCAGTGCCCAAGGACAATAACTCTGTCTCCCTTTATTGATATTGGCCAGAGCAATAATCTTCTCCGTAGCATAACTTCAGAAGTACTGAAATGAAGTTCTTGAAACATCATACAGTGATATAGCACAATGATGGAAAGTACATGCCCAAGAACCATACCTCTACCTTGCCTAATTATAATCCACCAAATACTTATATTTTATTAAATTAGAATCTACACCATATCCATTGCTTTCGCCTCA
>JAUMHA010424582.1:0-10182 GCA_032359765.1 Saxidomus gigantea | reverse complement strand
TGAGCATATGGAGAGGACACAGACTGTGAGGCACCTCTTTCGGGGGCATTTGTCACTTGTGAGGGACAGCTCTTGTTATCCATCACTTTTTTTATCCAACCAATTTCCTTTCCATCCCACAATACATTGCTTTTTCCAAACTTAGATAGGTTATAATGTAAAAACTTTTTTCAGTCTTACTGAGATCACAAAATTGCTGCTTTATACTGACAGCCTTTAGGGAATAAGATGTCTGTTAAATATTCTTTAGCAACCATTGCTTGAAAATTGATAATTGCAAACAATTTCATAGATATTCAGAGATTCTAGTTAAAAGACTTCTGACAATGTTCCTATTGTGTTTCCAGATGAATAACCAAGATTTTATGTACGAGATGTCACCTAGCGTCCATGCACCGCTGAAAAGTCTGACAGTGCAGGCCAGTGATGTTGCAGTTTTCACATGTAGGATCTGCGGTCGACCGCGCCCAAATATCAACTGGTCATTTAACAACAACATACCAGTTGTCCCTGACCAAAGAACTGTGATATCTTACCGAGAAGACGGCGTTGTCACACTTCAGGTAACTTTTCTTTGAATATTTTATGCACTGAGATTAGAATGCCTTCTTCACAACAAAAGCAGAAATCTGAAAAATAAACAAACAAAATTGAAAAGCATTTAGAGATAAGAGCAATAAAATGTACAGCTGTACTTCACAATAATGACACAATATATATGTATACATTTATATTTCTGTTTTACAGATATCTCAAGTTACAATAGCAGATAGTGGGGAGTACACATGTGTTGCCAATAGTGATATAGGTGGTGTGGTAACCAAGGCAACACTCACTGTACTAGACAGACCAGATCCTCCTTGTAAACCGGAGATCAAGACTCAAGTTGGGACTTCTGTACACCTAGAATGGCAACCACCTCCAACCATGCCTACAGGACAAATACAGGTGAAACTTGCATTATTATACGGTGTCAGAGGTCATGGTCAATTTGATGTTTAAGTTCAAACGTACAAATGTACAAAGGTCAAGTTGGTGTAGTATTTTTGCTTTAATGTAAATTTAGAAATGTTCTTCAATCTGTTTTAGGTGGTATTTCAAGATCAAAATCTTTGGTGTCTTTATGCACACACTTTTGCATACATGGATAACTAAAACAGACATGACAGTTAAAAAGTTTGTATTGTGTTCAGTTACAATTAAGGTCTCTTTAAAACTATTGAAGGTACATGCAAACAAACGTGTAGTTTATATCACTTGAATCCCCTAGGCAAGTATTTAACACTTAACATGCTTGCGGCAATTTTTTCTGCCTTTACAACACTGCAGATCGTGATTGGCATACACATTCTTGCCGTCTGATCATGATCTGCACTGTTTTCTACACAGTCAGGTAATTTTACTTACCATTCCTTCAAACAATAAAAGGAACTTTCCAAATTGAAGGATGGATAAGTTCATTTAAGAAATATACAGGGGTAATGGTTTTAACATGGGCAACTTCTGTCTATTGTTTATATTCCACTTTAAGTTTATGTTTTATATATTTCAGGGTTATACAATAGAGTTCAATGAAGTTGGTTTAGAGTTTTGGCAGGCTGGTATACCTTATGTGCCCAATACATCTCAAGTGATAGGAGATTTGAACCCAGGTTCAGTGTACCAGTTTAGGGTACGAGCCAATAATCAGATTGGAATGAGTGATCCAAGCTTGCCATCAGACTATGTCTCCATACCAACAGAATCTGGTAATATATAAATCTGTACATCACTTAATAATTAGTCAGTTAGTAAGAATAATTTATTGTGTCACTTTTGTAGACCAAAATTTTAGCATGGCAGCAAACTTAATGTCAAGAATATTGTTGATGATGATTATTGTATGGTAGCCATTTTGAAACATTTATTGTAACATAAGAGAGGGTTGCCTGGTATGTTCATAAACTTAGGCTCCTTTCAATTTCGTAGAAAGAAAAAAACATTACAATGGCAGGATACAATTTTATACATGTACAATGTTTTAATGATAGCCCTGTCATGTTTATACATTAACTTAACTTTACTATCTGTAATTTTACACGACTGTTTTCTAAACATAATCTATGAAGTAATTCCGACATATTTATTTGTAACAGAACTGAGTGAGAAAGAGGATGTGAACCTGACAATGTGGAAAACTACATTTGAAAATGATTACACAGAGATTGATGAACTTGTCAGGTAGGGATGATATTACCTAAATATGTAAAACCTAACCATCAGGTTAGGTGATGTGTTTCCTGAACAGCCAGCAACTTGATTTGTGCATCTATACATGTAAGGTGTCCTGATTTTTCCAGGAGACCCCTGATTTTCATAATTCAAATTTTAGTAGAAGAGGTCTAATCTTGTGGATTTTAGGTGAAAGAGGTACATGTGTAATGTCATGCATTTAAGGTTAAAATACTGAAATTTCTGATGTTTTTCTTTAGATTTTTTTTCCCCTTAACCTCTTGATACAATCTTCTGATTTTTAGAGTCAAATCTCCTGAAAATTTGCCTGAAAATTTGACAGATATGTACATCTGAGAAGTTTATAATTGTTTCAAGGTCACAAGTGATGACTTTCCCAGATAGAATAAATAAACATTCCATAATTGAGACCACTAAATACATGTAATGACAAAGCTTTCAGTATCTGAAACAAAAGATGAACATCAATAGATTTTCTTCAAGCAAGGATTTTTAAAAAAAACCTTCTTTAAGGAAGCACTTTGTTATAGATACACTATGTTTCATACTATAATAGAGCTTTTAAGCAGATATTATAAACAGGCGCTGAACAACACATTTAACAGATAATATTTGCAATATTTGTACAGAGGTAGATTTGCGGTGGTGAAGAAATGTTCTCAGAACTGTTCTGGGCAGCAGTTTGCAGCCAAATGCATAAAGAAAAGAAATGTTTCCAAAGATCTGGTGGAGACAGAATACAACACACTGCAGAGTCTACAACATCCAGGCTTTGTACAGGCCACAGATCTGTATGAGACGGCTGACAACTTCATCATGATACTGCAGTTGTATGTATAACTTATCACATCATACATCTGTAGCTGTGTGTATTTTCATCATGCTATTGCAGTTCTTATTTATTTTACCACAGTACTAAAGTACATAAATTTCATCATAATACATGTACTACAGTTCAGTGTATATCACAAAACAGTACATTTACATGTATATTTCATCACAAGACTACAGTTACATGTATATTTTATCACAAGAATGCAATTATATGTATATTTCATCACAAGACTGCAGTTTAAATACTTGTATATTGTATCACAATACTAGCTACATGTATATTTCATCACAAGACTGCAGTTACATGTATATTTCATCACATATTCTGTAGTACTTTTTTTTTTAGTTATAAAAATCTTCTGCCTACATTGTAAAACCTTTACATGGATGTTTATTTTCACAGAATGCCCCAGGGACGTCTGTTTGACCATATATGCACTACTAGTCAGTTTGATGAAATGCATGCTGGTGATTTTGTACGGCAATTACTTGAAGCTTTCCAGTTTCTTCACAACTGTAGAATTGCTCACCTCGATTTGAAGGTAACAATTTCACTTAAATGAGTGTTTCTAAAGAAAATGATGAATTATTGTCATCATTTAACCTGCACAGTCTTTGCAGCTTGATTAAGATTTGTGTTTAAGTCCACTCTTATTGGTGAAGTATCCAAACTAAAGTATTGAAACTTTAAACATTTATTCATCACCATAAGCTCACTGTGTGATGCATAATACATAACTTTTTCTTAGATTTTGTATAGATTATGGCCCTTTTTGGACTTAGAGAGTCATACGTTGGAACTTTATGCCCATCTTATATGTACAGTTTTACTGTATAAAGGCTTAAGTTTCAATATCCATTACCTATAATTACTTTATTGGTTGCATTACAAAAATCAAAGCACTTAAAAGTACTGATTTAATATGAATTCTGAAAAACGGCAGCTAGACCTACAGATCTAGACAAACACTGTTTTTCATGATGATAGTGTATAAAATATGACTTTCAAACACTTAGATCTAACACTCGTCATTTAATTGTTCAATTACTTAAATTCTGGTTATTAAGCTGGGAAGAATGTTTACCATATCTGGCAATTCATATCATGACATGTATTATAGAATTGTCAAATTCACTTGATTACACTGTTATTTTGTGGTCAAAATTTGTTTAAATAGGTAAGCTATTTAGATCTTCGCAGATATTCATTGCAAACAGTTTAATCAAGTCAGAATGTCAAATATTTCAAAGAAAGTTGAAATTGTAACAACCAGTTTCTTCCCAGTATGATTTTCACATATTCTTCAAACAGCTAGGTTTAAAATCTCATCAGAATCGTTTGTAGTAATGTCAGACTGACCCAATTACAGAAAGTTTCAATGCGTAATTGCATTGTTATAATACTGTCCGTGACACCAGGAAAAGATGCAGAAAACGAATATTGATTTTTATTAAATTATATACATTCCTTTTTTTTTTAAATGTCAAAAGTATATTTCTAAATCAAAGTTATCATTCATATTGATTCTTGAAGACAGGTTTTGAATTATTTTCTTGAATGTTATCAAACTATATTGCATGGCGAATGAATAATTGATATGAATGAAACTTGATGTCATGCGGCAAAATATCAATGGTTTGAAGCAATCACAGTGGTATTCACCTTTTAGAAATGATAAACAAGGCAATTTAATTATATTTTGTTAAAAAACAAATGTCTTTCAATGTAAAACCATCTGATAACTGTTGAATATGTTTTATCTTTTCCAACTCTGTCTTTCTTCAAGGAAATTTAAAAAGATAAATAACATTTTTAGTTAGCAGATTTAACTTATCTTACTTTATCTTACCTTGTAAGTAGCTGCAGTGTCTTTGGATTTTATTTCCTTCTTAACATTTCTCTTACAGCCTGAGAATCTTCTCTGTGACACAAACAATGGTGTAACTGTGGTAAAACTAACAGACTTTGGAGATGCAAGACACATTTATAATAATTACTATGTACATACTGCAAGCGGTGACCCAGAGTTCCTTGCACCAGAAATAGTTGCTGCAATGCCGGTTGGACTTTTATCTGACATCTGGTAAGACTTGTAGTAATAGGGTTGTTTCGGCTAGCTTTTCACAATATAGCTCAGTGGAGCTTGTAGAACCATAGGTTTAAGATGAAGTATAGTGACCATGTTTGTCTAAGGTCTGTCAATATGTACATTTCAAATAAGCTAGAGACCACAGTTTTCAGTTTGATCCATTTGGATCTTGGTCAGACTGTTTGTCTAAATGTGATCTAGGTTAGAAATGTAAATGGGTCATCTGGGGTCAATAAAATTGGATCATTGAAACAAATGAAGAGAAAACCCTTGTTAACACTCTTAGCAGGTCTTGTAATCGCCTAAATTTAATCTTAGAGAAACTTTATCAGCATGTTGCTCTTGATAATCTTTATTTCATTTGACACTGGTTTATTAGCTGTACTGGACAAAGTCCAGCAGAGTTTATGCCATGGTGGTTTGTCCATCGTCTGTCTGTCCATAAATACGCTACATGTACAGGTTGCAATTTTCATTTGACTTTCATTGAACTTGCTGATAAAGATCCCTGCAACATGAAGATGCAGTTGGTGTGGTGGTCGAGTGGTTAGCGCTCTTGATTTGTTATTCATTGTTGATGTTTGCAGGAGTATTGGAGTGGTGGTATACGTTATGTTGAGTGGTGTATCACCTTTTCTAGACGAAAGTGACGAAGAGACATGTTCCAACATTCTACGAAACGACTATTGTTTTCCTGATGAATTCTTTGCTGGTATATCATCAGAAGCAAAGGACTTTATTCGCTCAATGCTAGTTGACGACCTTGGGTAAGTTGAAAGCTTCCTAGAGATGTTTTTACCAGACACTTGGTATTCAAAAGAAACAGAGTCTTTCTAGTTATGCAACTATGTGTTTTCTTACAAGTTACTACTCAAAATTCATTTTTGAAAGACTAACTTTAAATTTGGTATGAGATACAGGTGTATGTAATGGCTCTCAAAACTATCGTTCCATAGAAAACACTAGATCAAAGCTGTTTTAAGTTAGTGTTCTTACAATCTGTCAATGTAAAATTGTTTATCCTTTTCAGCAAGCGTCCAAACAGTCAAACCTGTTTAGACAACGTGTGGATCAAGAAAGCATGTGTGCCACATCCATCCCAACTCAGACCTCGCCCTATAGCCACAGCCCGTCTGGCACATTTCATTGACAGAAGAAAACATTTGGTAAATGCTTTTTCTTTCTTCACATGCAGTATTTAAAGGATTAAAATTACCATTTAAGTCACTTGTCTTTATGTCAGAAAAACTTCACTTTATTAAAGATGCAGATTTTTCTAAATTTCCTGTGCTATGTTGGCTATTAGGACTTTCACATACAAGAATGAGTTATTTTTAAAATCTGATCTTGTCAAGAAAAAAAACTTGTATACATGCAGTGCTTTCAAGTGCATTTATTTAACTATGAATGCTTTACTTACATAGTTGCAATTTGTTTCACAACTTAATAAGTATTCTAGTATCCCATAAATTAGTTGCAAAAATGACCTTTATTTGCACCAATGATATGGCAAAAAATAAAAAAGGCTTCCTGGCAACTCTTTTTGGTGAAAAAGCGACTTGAATACAAAAGAAATGAATATGTCAACGTTGTTTTAGAGTGAATAGAACATGGTTCTATCATTATCCTATCAGTATAATTTTATGTTACAATATCAGTTAAATTCAAAAAGATCCTGGGACTTTCTAAAACTTTATTTTATGTGTTATAGTTATATCTGCAGGATGGTCCGAGGTATAAACTATTATACATTGTCATCAGTCTTATGAATATATAAGATGATTGTTTAAAAACAATTTTTTCAGATGGCGTCATGAGGACCCAGAAGGAAATGGAGCAGTCACTACTTATCTGCAACATTCAATACAAGACAGTTATATAAATACTGATTTCTAAATGTTTTACCCTTTGAACTTTGTGACTTGAAGATCAATAAGAGGTCTATCTATGTAATTGTGCACAAATAAAGTTGTTGAAAATATTATTTTCTTGACCATGTTGATTAAGGTTATACATAGGTTCATGTTTAAAACAACTGCACCTAGAATTGTTTTTTATTTAAAACTTGTGTCCACGAGCCTAACTGTATCACTTGTTTTCTTCACCCTGAAGTTCCTGCCTCCGAAGATCATTCTTGTTTGAATTCCTTTTGTTTTTTTTTGTAAATCCAATAGTAGTGCTCAGACATTTAGCTAAAATGCATATTTAATGTATTCCTGTTCAGTGTAATTGGTAATATGTGTTATTTTGGGTGAGTTAGCAAGGTAATGAGATGCTGGCTTCTGAGTAAAGATGTATGATTAAAACAGCAGAACAGTAACACAGAGAATTTCAAGTGACATTCAAGAGAACAGTAACAAGTGACATTCAAGAGAACAGTAACAAGTGACATTCAAGAGATGGGGGGTGGGATCTGATACATTGTATGTCTCTGACTCACTTGATAAGTAATATATGTTCATGTATTAGGATTTTAAATGATGATATTCAATAGATGTGATAGCAACGTCAGGGTGAAAATTCTGATAATTTTATTACATATGAACTATAATTAGCTTATCATATTATTGAAACTCTAAGTAATGCACCATTTATAAATGTCATTACCTTGTAAACAAATATACTTAGGCATATTTTACTACAATTTCTGAAAATAAATTTTAATATTGTTGGTTACTGGTGGCAGAGTACCCAAAGAAGACAAATCTAATTGGCCGCAGGAAGTATGGTAAGCTATCAAGGAAAATGAATCTAATTGGCAACTTAAAAATAGACAAACAAGAAATGAAAACGCATCTAATTTATCCCAGAAACTTACTTACAAAATGCAGAATAAAAAAATCAGGGTTGCCATGGAGAAGTACTTAGTGTTAATATTCTTTATACATGTACTTATTTTATGATGTAACATGATAATTACGTTAGATATAACAAATACATGAACTAATATGTCTGACACAGCGACTCTCTCTTTCTCGTATTTTAACTGGGTCACAATGACTCGGCCAATCAAGATGGAGAGTTCATATGTTAAATGAGATTTGTTTCAGAATACATTTTTGTTCAGTTAGTGTTATTACATTATAAGTATATTAGTGATTATTGAACATATATGTCATCACTTGCTCATTGTTCTTTTTCAGTAATATAAATTCTGTATTAAAAAAAGCTGTCTTAGCTAAAACAATCCAGTTTATTAGTTTTCACTTCTTTCTAGCATGTATATACGTGCATCAACTTGTGTTTTAATGTAATAATAAGGAATAATTTAGGTTATTTTGACTAAAATCTAAACTTGTTTTGCACCATTGTTTTGAAAAAGGGTACCTTTTGCTAGACATGTTGTTTGTTATACTTAGTACACTTGTTAATGTAAAATGTATTTAATTATAGCAGTATACAATATTTATCTTGACAACTTTTGATTCGCCTTGAACATTATTTGTATTTAAAGGTTTTCAATATGTAATGGTTGTTTTCCATGATTCTTTGTGCATCTCATTGTAATATACATTTTTGCATCCGAGTGGATTTTGACTTTTAACTTTTTTAAGGTGTGTAAATAGATTTTGTATTTATGCAATAAATTATAACTACATCATGGCATTTTTGTTTTACTGCTGTTACAGTGATGGTCATGCATTCAATCAATGACTGATTGTGAATCGACAGACAACTTTGAATCAAGGGCTGAATTTAAATCTAGAGCTGACTATGAATCTTGGACTGACTGTGAATGGAGGGCTGACAGTAATTCAAGGGCTGGCCATAAATCGAGGACTGAATGTGTTAAGGGCTATTATTATGCCTAAATTTATTATCAATGTTTAACTCCCATAGACAAATAGTTAGCATTCATACTGTTTCTGTCAAGGCAGCATGTGACCGCTAGAAATATACTGTCAGCCATGTAACAGTATAATTAACTGTTACACGGCAGAAGGCGTGGTGTCGATTTTAGTCATAATAGACTCCTTTAGACTTAAAGCCTGATTCCATGTAACAGTGTTCTTACAATTGTATTATTATCCATACTGATTCATGAAATTTGTTATATAGTTGTATAATTTTAGTCAAATCTAAAAACAATTGCACATCTGAGGACTTTAAGTGAACATGATGTGTTTTTCCTTGTGATGAACCCTTGTCCGTAACAGTATGTCAAGTACCCAATTTTTTTTTCGGCATAATAAAATAAATATCACATAGCTTTGAGTGTAACAGTAAAAATGTCAACATTTGGAAAAATACTGTTACCTGAGGTGAAGCTGTTTGTCTATGGGAGTTTAACATTGATAATAAATTGAGGCATAATAATACAAACTGCTATACTGTTTATGAACCAGATCTTAAGGGTATGTTTTGAAAATTGTGACACGTAAAATCTACAAGGATTATAGATATTGCTCAAATCTGGAGGTTGTACATACCCTAGTATTTTTGTTTAACAACCAGTAACAATTTTAACCTTTTTTCTAGTAACAATAGTAACATCATCCAAATATAAACAGTTACAGAAGAAAACATCCATTTCTATTACAAAAAAATTGATCTAATCAGCTACTCTGTTACACTAGTAACAAAAGGTAACATCCTATATGCTTTAAGTGACACGGAAGCCACTGAAGGAAACATCCATTTCAATTATAAAAATAAAATGACGTACTCTTTTCTGTGCCACTTAGAAATAATAGTAACAATAGGTAATAGACTACATGCTTCTAGTAACAACAAGAGCCATGTTAGACATGGCCATCCTTACGCTGAGAGCTCTTTCTATGACCAAGAAATTTGAGGTGAGAGGAATGGATATGGTATAGGTTTTAATTTAATGAAATATTAGTAATTATAACATTTTGAGGGTTATTCACCTGCACTTTCTTTGTGTTAATGTTGTACTTCTACTCTAAAAATTTGAAATTGTATGCTTTATGCGAACGTTTTATGCAAAAAATCAATAAAGGGAGATAACTCAAAACCAAGGTAAGTTTGAGTTATGGTTCTTGGACACTGCACTGCATCTTAA
>JAUMHA010424571.1:0-10183 GCA_032359765.1 Saxidomus gigantea | reverse complement strand
CGAATGACCAGCGGAGCCGTGTAAATTGTTTATATAAGACCATTTACACGCATGGGTAGACATGAGTGGACAGCAGATATACAGCTGCGCTGTCCACAGTGACCGAAAACCTTGATATTAAATAACAAGAACGACGATAAATAGATTTATTAGCTTGACTATTCAAAGAATATGGAGAGCTATTACAGTCACTTGTGAGACTGCATTGCAGCTTTGGTTAGTTTTGCATGCAAGGTACTATCATAGACAGATCTCAGTAACCACTTATACAAATGATATTGACTTGAAACTTGAAGACTGGAGGTTGTGGGTTCGAGCCCCACCAAGGTCAAGACCGTACCTCCTCATATGACACCAGTACTGGTTTTTACAGGAAGTGGACTTATGAGTGACTCGATAAGCTCAAAGCTTTCTTCTCAATCGAGCTAAAATAAATTAGTATAAACTAAACTTAGCAATGTTCAGGGTTACATTTCGTATCGAACAATTAATTTACCTAAACTTAGATACATGTATATAGTGATAGATTTTGACTTTTTTGATGATTCAACTTTCCTTGTTTTTACATGCACTTAAAGCGTCAGCAGAATTTTGTTTTGCTATCATACTGATAAAAGTTATTTTTTATTAGCAAGCACCCACAATAGTCGAGCATGCTGTCTTATGGACAGCATTTGTTTTTTTTAAGGCCAACACGTTTTCCAGATTTTTTGTAATAGTTTTCTTTCTTTATTCAAGAAATGTTGAGATTTAAATGGAATATTATTAGCCTGTTAATATTGTGTGTTTTTCCTTTAGATTTTTTAATGTCTAATATTGAGCTATTTATTTAATTTCAGACAAAAATGAAAAGAAATGTAGAGAGGGTTGCATTTCGTGATCTAAAACAGTTTCCACTACAAGAAAGTAAAGTAGAGACCCAGTTGAAGAGTTTGACAGTGAAAGAGGTATCTATTTTAAAAGTGTAAAGTCTTTGATTAGCTTGACTGTTTTATGAATAACAGTTAAAGTTTCTTTTTTTGGCAAGAGTTATTTGCCCTTGATTTACCAATTAATATGCCATGTTGATTGTTGAACTGTGTTTACACTTTTACGCCTTTCTACACTGATATAAATCATATTAAGACACAATTTGTATGACAGTCGCATGCAAGTTTAGGCCAAATCAAACCAGAAGTTAGGCATAAAAAGATATCAAAGGTTATCCTTGTGAATACTAGAGACTAGGGAATGTTATCAAACTGATTGTTGTCATCAGTTCTGTATACCCTGTGTGTATCATGTTAGTCTGGAGTCTCATAGTCATAATGTTCTCCATTGATTGTTGTCGTTGACATGTTTATAGTCATGGCCAGCTGTGGGATATCTCTCCTGGTGAACTTGCCGAGAGTTCTCCATTGACACAGTTGTGTGTTATAGGGATGTCTTCAATAATGTGTTATTTGTTTTTCTAGCAGATAGAGAAGTCTGAAGAGTCTAAATCCGATGGAGAAGTGGTTTGCAAGTGTGAAGACCATGACACTAGAAGTATGTTGTTTGCTTGTTAAAATTAGAAAAAATGTTTTTCCCATTTGCCATTCTGTCCAGTTTTCTTTTATCCGCTCTTATTCTCCAAAACCCCTTGTTGGATTTTCATCAAACTTTCAGGGAAGCATCAGTATGAAGTTTAGTTTTGCATATTACAGTTTTTGCTCATATAGTCAAAGGTCAAGGTCACAGGGGCCTGAAATGGGGAAATATCTTGTTCAAACTTCTTCTACAAATTAAGCTTTTCATCAAACTTTCAGAGAACAATCAGTGTGAAGTTAAGGTGTGCATATTACAATTCGGGTCATATTGTCAAAAGTCACAGGTCACAGGGGCCCGAAAATGAAAAAATCTTGCCCATTTTTCATCTCAAAACTATTGTTGGATTTTCATCAAACCTACAGTGAAGCATCAGTATAAAGTGCAGTTGTACATATTACAATTTGGGTAAAAAAGTCAATGTCATGGGCCTGAAAATTTAAAATCTTATCAGCCCTTTATCTACTTAACCCCTTGTTGGACTTTCATCAAACTTTCAGGGAAACATCAGTATGAAGTCTAGTTGTGCATTTTACAATTTGGGGTCATACAGTCAAATGGTCAAGGTCACAGGGGCCTGAAATTTTAAAATCTTGTCTGCTCTTAATCTCATAAACCTCCAGAAGGATTTTCATCAAACTTAATTTGAAGCAGTAGTAAGAAGTGTACTGGTATCAAAGTATCTGTATGCTAGCAGTATCCGATATAGTGCTGCTTTACATTCCCTGTTACTTTCTACAAAGAAGTCGCGATTGTTTTCATAACGTTGCCTTATATGCCAGAGCTGAGTACAGTTTCTTCCAGCAAAGGTAAAATGATACTTTAAAAGTTTAAATTCAAGGTTTAAAAGTGCAACACCTGTTCTGTTTACAAGTCGCACGTGGGGGATTTCACGCTCACCATTTGCGCATGCGCAAAGGATAACTCAATCATGTCTAATTTAAGGACAAGTTTTTTCCCTTGGCAGTCAAAAACAGACGGCTACCCAAAAACACCAAAGAAAACTCAAAATACATGATTTTTACATCCATTCAATATAGAATAATTTTAATAATCAATATGAAAAATATCGGAAATGATATAGATATCACCAAAATCATAAAATTGTAAGCAGACCGCTGCCCGATTTTATTAGCCAAGGGTGGTAACCAGTAAACTGTTACTATTTGTTATACGAGTAGGAGGTGGTCATCAGAAAGGTTTAAAAAAGCATATGACATCATTATTTGGTTGTATCCTTTATCAACAAGTACACATTTGTTCTACAAATTCTCGTGACGGAAACTGCTTCTGTAGTGAACCGGTTTTGTCCTTTTTTTTTACCCTTTTGGAGCCCCGTTACTTGCGTGCATGCGCAAGGGAAAAAAGTCAATGTTTATGTTCCGTTAAAGCTAAAGAGCTAAAGAATTTATATTGCCGAACTTTTGAACGATTGAACCTTTATAAATGAAAATATTTTAAGAAAACCTTCATTTCGTGACGGATACTGCTTCGACACCAGTAGATGTGCATAGTAAAACAATGTCGCCCCCCTTTGAGAAGAGAGACGTATTGCTTTCCTCCTTGCCATCCCTCCGAAGGCATTACATTGTCTGCTCTTCATAGCCAAAACCACTTCTCATAAAACAATAGATGGAATGTCAGCAAACTTGCTCCATCCTTGCATGCTCCCCTTTCAAAAACAGGAAATGATTCCGGTCCAGTGCACACAGGGGCTGCTGTTGCTAAAATTAGAAAAACCTTTAAATGGCCTTTTCTCCTGAATCAATGGATGGATTGTCATCAAACTTGCTCTGTTGCAACCCTGCATTGTCCTCTTTCAAAAAGCAGGAAATTGTTCTGGTCATTTGCACATGGGTTGCTCTTATTAAAAAGGAAAGACCTTGAAATGGCTTCTGCTTTCAAAACAGTGGATGGAATGTCACAAAACTTGTTGTGTAGCATTCTTGCATTGTCCCCTTTCAATTAGTAGAAAAGGGTTCTGGTCCAATGCACACCAGGGGCATGAGCTAAACCAAAAATGGCAATTTCAGTTTGTTTATTTACTTTTATACTAAAGAATCTTTCTGTATTTCAGGAAGGTGGTCATCTGGTAATACTGAGGATTTCCTTTCATTTGAACCTACAGAAAGACCCAAATGGCGAGAGGCCACTATCAGAGAAGACATTGATGCAATACCCTCAGTGTCCCAGATGGTCAAGGATATTGTTGAGTATCAGAAAACCTATGAAACACCGAAGACAATCGACAACAAAACTGACAGAAGATGGATTTTGAAACGTTTACTTGTTAAGTTCCTTTACAATGTACAGAAGGAAGAAGAAATAGGAGTGCGAGAAGAAGGTAAGACCGCAGAAATAATGAAGGAGTTGGATTCAGAGATAAATGTATACAAAACAAAAAGGAAACTTTCAGACAGTTTCAATGATACTAACCCAGTAAAGAAACAGCTGCTGAATGAATCACCTGAATTTGAGTCCTACCCGAGTCTTGAGGAAGAGATTGAAGACATACATGGAGGAATAACCAGTTCAGAGCATGATTTGAAGCCTTCGAAAAGTAAAACTGAAACTAAAAATTTGTATAAGGCATACAAGCACATATTAGAAGAATTGAGAAAGTCAAAGTCTGACACGAGCATTCCTATTCAAAATGAAATGTTTACTGGCAACTTAGCAACAGATGATTGTAGAGGTGTTATAGATCTAGATGCCCTCATTATCCATACACACAGAATTCTTATGGAAGATGCAATGAAAGGTGATCAGATACCAGGAAGGTTTAGTACAAATGAAAGGAAAGCCAACTTCAGAGGCAAAGAATATAGCTATCCATGGTTTGAGTACGAAAATATAGCAGATCAAGCTGTCCAAACTTTAGTTGACAAAGTGAATGATATAATGGAAGATATAAAGCATAGAACAGTTCCTGAGGAAGAAAGGATTAAACTGTACTTCAAGTGTTCTAGCCTTTTCCTGTTTGGATTTCTTACTCTGCATCCATTTCCAGATGGAAATGGTAGGCTTGCCCGTCTGCTTGCGAGCTACCATCTCCGCGTGTTCTCGCCATTCATGACGCCCATCTACAACGTGTTCAGCTCCTCCAGAGAGTGTGATTATGTGCAGGCTTTAGTGGACGCACGAATCAATCTTCAGTTTCCTCCGAAAATTTCTGTCAAGGAAGATGCGGTGAAATTAACTATTTCAATCATGCGTGAGAAGCCTAAAGATTTGTGTGCGATGTTGATAGAATCAAATTGGACAATGTGGAGGCAGTTATTGGTCAAGCTGGGTGATAACAGTATAAAGTTGTTTGAGTGGGAGCGCCAGAATCAGGAGTCTTTAGAAAGGACTTTTGAGGTGGCATTACCAGTGAGTATAGTGTCAACAGACATCGCAAGAAGTTGAAAAGAAACACATAATGGCAAATTGGCAATGTTGACGGGGCATTGTCTTTTCTGTAATGAGCCACATTGCCTCAGTCAATGAGTTCTAAAATAACCTCTGCCCGCACTTTTACTTGGTTGAACAAGAAACTCTTTACCATTGCATTTATGGTTTGTTTTACTGTAAATGATAATGACATGTTTTATGACAGTTTGAAAATCTGCCAAAGTGCAAGGATGAGCTATTAAGACCACTCACCATCTGGGGCCAGTCGTACGCCTGTCTGTCCACCACTTCCTTCAAACGACATCTTCTCTGAAACCACTGGGCAAATGTTGATGAAACAATCGTGGCAGGGCTGTTCCTTACATTACATTCTATCAAACTTGTTCAAAGAATTTGATTCCATACATAACTCTGGTTGCTGTGGCAACAAATGCCGGTAGTAAAATCTTCTCTAAAACCAAAGTTCCATGACTTATAAGTTATATAATTAGTATGTAGCATTGCCTAGTAGACCACTACTAAGATTGTTCAAATCATGACCCCCGGGTCAAAATATGTAGGAAAAACTTTACAAATCTTCTCTAAAACGACAAGCTTAGATATTTGGCATGCAGCAATTTCTAGTGGACCTCTAGACCCCTGGGTCAAAGTTAACCCAACCTGGGAGAGGGGGTCACTTTATGTATAGGCTTACATAGGGAAGTACATCCCAAGTCTAGATGAAAAATAACTCTATAAACACTATTAAGAGGTAACATTTTAGTCAGGGATTACGTGTGGTAGTTTAATATTGATTTATGTTTCACATAGAATGTGTTATTTTCCTCGGCATTGAATGTGGTAATCCTTTATTACTAGTTAAGGCAATGTAAGTGTATGGTTATGTGTGATACTTTGCTTTTGATTTATGTTGTCATGGTTCGCACAGGCCTTGAAAAGTACTTGAATTTAATGCCAGGTACTTTAAAAGTATTTGAATTCTGTACTGGGAAAAAGTCCTTGAAAAGTACTTGAATTTGAAAATGAAACTTGTGAATTTCTTTAAAAGTCATTGAATGTGTATGTTCCGCGTAAAAAAACGTCCAAAATAATTGTATCACTCCTTAAAATGACGAGAAAACAGTCTATCCGTATCAGTCCATCAAACCTGATCAAGTGTAATGTATTAACTACGTACCAGATTCGGGAATTTAGACATGCTGGCTCCCAGAGTGATTTCCCTTTACCAAAAGTCATGATCGCGGAAAATTTGTGAAAATGAATTTTCTCATCGACATTGCTCACAAATGATAGTTATAAAGCATGGATAGAGGAATTTAAGGGGAACAAACACAAGTGTACTTATGTTGTGTTGGATAAACTTATAGGCATAGCGCATTATGGGTGAAAGTGTATTGAAGAGTCATCAACGAGAAAAAAAGCATTTATAAAGTTAACATGATAAACAAAGTCTGACAAACGTTCCAATGAGTCAATACAGTCAGTCGTTCCTCATGACAAAAAATCAAGATTTGAATAACAAGTTAATATTGAGATTATCAACATGTACTTTGCTTGATATTAATTTGAGTAACCAAGATACATATTACATTGTCTTCCAAATATGAGTTAAGGCAACATTTGACTATGTATCCCGACATGAAGTTGGATTTTGCGCATCATTTTAGTCCTTGAAAGTTAGAAAAAAGTCCTTGAAAAGTACTTTCAGGTAGCGAACCCACGACCTCCTGCACTCGAAGTGGACACTCTACCACTAGGCTATCGAGGCGGTTAAGGCATTACTGGTGTAGGTGTAAGTTTGTGTGATAGTTTGCTGTTGATTTATATTTCACATAAAATGTGTTATTTTTGTTGACATTTAATGTCAATGTCATACTTTATTACTGGTTAAGGCAATGTAATTGTAAGGTTATGTGTGATAGTTTGCTGTTGATTTATGTTTCACATGAAAGTTTCACATAAAAAATATGTTATTTTCCTCGATATTTAATGTCATTGTAATACATTATTATTAGTGAAGGTAATGTGTGATAGTTTACTGTTGATTGATGTTTCACATAAAATGTGTTATTTTTCTTAACATTTAATGTTGTTGTAAAACTTAAAGGTCCATTACTAAGACCAAATCAAATTTTCTTTTAAATCTGGAATTGTAATGGGCATCTTCTAAGAAGGAAAAACATGACATACTGCATCGAATGTGACCATATTGCATTGAAAATTAGAGTTTAACAAAACAATTAATGAATTATATTTTGCCTTTTCAAAAACAAAAGTAGGTTTTCCAGTTTTTAAATATCTTTGTTATTTTCTAGAAGTCTCTCAGAAAGACTCTGTAAAAACGTTGTACATGAATAAGCATGCCTATTTTGAATTATAATTGAAGAACTTTACTTCCAATGATGTGCAACGTATATATCTGACTGTTTACAACATGCAATAAAGTGAAAGTAGGACAAAAAGATCACCCATGTCAATCTAAGGAAATACAAAAACATTTACTCGTTTTTCTGCAGCAGTATTTCAAACAGGGAAATACTCCTCAGCTATTGTAAAGTTTTAGAAGCCAGTTTCAAACTGTATTTCCCTGTTACAATTCCAGGTTTAAAAGAAAATTTGATTTGCGCTTAGTAATGGACCTTTAACTACAAGTTAACGCAATGTTAATGTAAGGTTATGTGTGATAGTTGTTTCACATAAAATTTGCTGTTGATTTTTAGCTCACCTGGCATGAAGTGGCAGAGTGAGCTGTAAGGATCACTCACCACCCGGCATCCATGTTGTGCTTTCACATTTTCCTTCAAATGACATCTCCTCTGAAACCACTAGGCCAATGTTGATGAAACTTGGAAGGGAGTGTCTTGCTTGCATGGAGCCCTATCATAGTTGTTCAAATAGTGGACATCTACTTTCAAAATTGACATGGCCTGGGGGGGGGGGGGGGGGGCACTTCAAAAATGTTCTTCTCTAGAACCATAAGGCCTAGAGCTTAGATAATTGGAATGTAGCTTTATGTAGAGGTTTTATGAATATTATTCAAATCAAGAGCCCCTGATCCAATAATGCCCCTTCTGCTATTGTTGACTTTGTGTTTTAGCAATGGTAGCCTGGTGAGTAATATATAGGTGGGCCGTCGTTGCCTTCTTGCTTTGTTATATTTCACATGAAATGTGTTATTTTCCTTGGCATTTAATGTCGCAATGTAAGTGCAAATTTATGTGTGATAGTTTGCTATTGATTTATGAGTTAAATTTCACATAAAATGTGTTATTTTTATTGACATTAAATGTCAATGTAATACTTTGTTACTATATACATGTTAATGGTTGTTTCTCTGATTCTACAAATTTGCTTGGTTGTTGTAAATAGCCAGTCCTTTTATTGACATGCAAACTGCCAGAGTATAATACGTACCCATATTACTTTACATGAACATATATTCAAGTTGTGCCAAAGTCTGCAATGTTCCTCTGGTATTAGTGTATGTGTGTGGTTGGGTGTTGGGTTATATTTATGGACTTTAGCTTCACTATGTGATGAATAAGAAAGGCTATTGTGATCACCCTTGTGTGTCCGTGTAGTACTTTTGATTAAAGTTTTACATGCAAGCTAGTATCATAGCTATATCTATTAATACTTATTAGATTAATTGAAACTTATTAAAACAAGAAGGATGTTTCTGTTAAAGAAAATATAGCAGCAGTTGGATTTCAACTGCATTTGAAGAGTGAAAAATTCCATGTTGATGATTGTTTCAAAAGTGGTTACTGAAAAATGTAGCCAATGTCCAAATGCCTTTTAAGCTCACCTGGCACAAAGTGCCATAGTGAGCTATTTGGATCGCTCACCCTCTGTTGTACTTGGTACGTTCACATTTTCCTTCAAATGACATTTCTTCTGAAACCACTGGGCCAATTTTGATGAAACTTGGCAGGGATAATCCTTGCATGAAGCCCTCTCATAGATGTTCAAATAATTTTATTCCATGCAGAGATCTGGTTGCGATTGCAATGGAAAGGTAAAACTTAAAATATTTTCAATCAAGAACAAGAAGGCCTAGAGCTTAGATATTTGGCATGTGGCATTGCCTAGTGGACATCTACCAAGATTGTTCAAATTATGACCCCCGGGTCAAAATTAAACCTGCCGGGGGTCACTTTTTACATAGACTTATATAGGAAAAACTTCTCTGAAAGCTAGGGGTGTGTGATAAAACCGGTATATTGCAATTCGCTTGAGACGCGATACATACCAGTATGATGTCAATTCGTACTGCGGGATTTTTATATGAATAAAAAAAGCAATTTCTCCGTCATTTATAAGCTTCAAACTATATTTTTGTAAGAGTTATTCACTCTCATTATATTGCAATACGTATTGCATTGTTCCACATATTGCAGTTTATCGTGACACGTAATTTCTTGTAATACCCATCCCTACTGAAACCACAAGGCCTAGAGGTTAGATATTTAGCATGTGGTGTTACTTGGTGGACCTCTACTAAGATTTTTCAAATCCTCACCCCTGGTCAAAATTGACCCCGCCAATCACTTGATTTTGCATAGGCTTATGTAGGAAAAACTTGAAAAATCTTCTTTGAAACCACAAGGCCTAGAGCTTAGATATTTAGCATGTATCATTCCCTAGTTGACCTTTACCAAGGGGTCACTTGATTTAACATAGCCTTACATAGGGAAAACTTGAAAATTCTACTTGTGTAGAGCCTTTCGGTCCAGAGCTTTAGGTTGACCTCTACAAAGAGTGTTTAAATCAGAACCCCAAGGTCAAAATGGACCTATTCTTGATGACCCTGTATTATAGCCAATGGTAGCCAGTTGAGTGATACAGAGCTCTTGTGCAATGATGGCAGCCATATCCAATAACTTCTTTTCCAGATTGAATATGTGTCTGTTTGCGTATCCGTATTACTTTACATGAACATGTATTGAAGCTGTACCAAAGTATGTAATCATTAAAAGTCTGCATCACTTGCTTGTCTGTTTTCTCCAAAAGTCTGAAGTTTGCTGGCCAGATGTACAAGATGCAGTCTGAAGTTTGCTGGCCAGATGTACAAGATGCAGTCTGAAGTTTGCTGGCCAGATGTACAAGATGCAGTCTGAAGTTTGCTGGCCAGATGTACAAGATGCAGTCTGAAGTTTGCTGGCCAGATGTACAAGATGCAGTCTGAAGTTTGCTGGCCAGATGTACAAGATGCAGTCTGAAG
>JAUMHA010424527.1:0-10184 GCA_032359765.1 Saxidomus gigantea | reverse complement strand
AAGTTAACCAGGTCATGGATGGGTAAACTGCTCCCAGTTGGTGTAGTTCAAATGGGGGCTAAAAAGTTAACCAGGTCATGGATGGGTAAACTGCCCCCAGTTGGTGTAGTTCAAATGGGGGCTAAAAAGTTAACCAGGTCATGGATGGTCAACCTTCTTTAGTTGATGTGGTCAAATCGGAGCTAAAAAGTTAACCAGAATTTAAACGAAGAAACAAAACAAACAAAACTGCCTTGACAAACGTAAGAATTTGTTTGGTTGAAATTCATCCTGTTCTGCAGTGTTGTAAACAAGTAAAAAAATTTGAACAGAATGTTTGTAATTTGACAATTTGCAGATGTTTATAGACTTTTCGAAAAACTACTGCACTATGATTCAGATACTTCAACCTCGTCCTAGATCAGTAATGTATCCGAAGCTAAATTTGGATGCGGAAAATGTTTGAACTTTGCCAACTTTAACTAAATGTTAAATAAAACATGGTGATACAAGCATGTGAAAATGCATTTTGCTGCATGGGGAATTTGCTGATGCGTAATGTAACCGTTTTTGCTTCTGTTGAAATAAAATACGTGATTTTCATACTTTCTTTGAAACTGCCGCTAGGCAGTTCCTTTATGTGATCAGTTTTATGTGCATTGGTTGTAGATGCTGTTGGGTAAATGATACGCACTTGTATATGTTTTTTCCGTAATTGACAGTAACTGTTTTTGTATTAAGGAAATATTGAATGTTTTAATTCTAATTTTGCAGACGTATTACTTTGGTATAACTATCCACACTATAACCATAGAGCTAATACAGTAAGACGAAACGTGAGTTTGTCGCTTAAATGACACAATTTAATGCAAATGTTTTCTAGTTTTTGGTTTGCTATCACTTCTGTGTTATAATGAATTGATTCATGAAAGTCTTCTGTTTTGCTTGTCCTGGTAAGTGTTTGTGTCCTGCAGTTGTTATCCCTCAGCTTTCCAAAAATTTGAAAAAAGACTGTGCATCTCTCATTTTGGACATTATTTTTACTGTTCATATTATATATGTTCAGCAAAATTTACAAACAGTGCAGACCATTTTCCAATGTAGAGCATAGGTGTGTTAGGTAGCTTATATTATGGTCATGTATGAGGCTCTGGTTATAGCAGAAGAAATGTTATCTAGTTCAGGTCTCAGCAAAGTGAAAGTAAGGTTATTAAGCCCCCCCAACCCACCCCCATGTCCATCGTGTCTCAGCTCGTTCAAGAGAATGGGACATGGGGGTTTTTGATTGCACTTTTTTAAGTGCAGAGTAATAATCTACTGACCGTCAGCATAGCGAAGTGTGCAGATCATGATCAGAATGTAGATTAGTCATGATCTACACTGTTTGCAAAGGCAAAATCTGGCTTGCCGAAGGTTAAGGTTAAATAAACGACTGTTTTGGACACATGTATTCTGTCTACTTGAGCCACGATTATTTTGTTAAAAGGACATATTAATCAGTTCAATGTAACACAGAAGTGGTTTGATGTATTTCTTCTTTTTTTGGTTTTCGGGCTTACACTAAACTGTTTAATTTGTTGTGCTGCATTGCAGTTAAAGGTAATTAATAGCACCAATATTTTCTAAAATTTTATAATACTTTGCTGAAAAATTGATTTTCAACTTTGGTTGCAAAGTTTACTTTCTTCCTGTTTAAAGGATTTGGTGTATAGTTTTCACCTTTCTCACCAATTTTGATACACAATTACATATTCTCCTTTGTTGGCGGGATTCATTATATTATTATAGTTTGTACAGTGTACTTTTTACTATTTATGTACCTTTGCAAACCTTAAATTTTCTTTGATCCCGTCATGTTGTTGGTGTATATTGAAATGTTTTCTCTCCAATTTATTTTCCAGCTTTTGAAGTTGCGAAGATTTAAGTGTTACCATATTTTATGCATGTAGTAATAAATTAGTTGTTAGAGACATTAGAATTTTGTCTCTCATGGTGATTAGGGTCATCGAAAGAGGATAAAGTTAGACTTAGGTTAATTAATTGGTCACTGACAGAAACTATCCTTTGTAATATAGTGAATATGATAAATTTTGCTTGACCACCCAGAGGAGCTTGGTTTGATCCCAGGTAGTGTCCATGGTCAGATCAATTTAAAACCATAGTCAACCAAGCTGTAAATAGATATCTTTGATGAATATTATCGCTCTTTTCTCTTTGATTGGTTTGATCATGGATGGTTTCACTGGTTTCTACTTACAACTTGAGGGGAACTTTAAATGATGTATCATATTGATATAAGAAACAAGAAGGAAATGCAATAGGCAAAAAAAAATCATTTCGAGGGGTAAAAATTAACGTTAGTTTCAGTTATTTCTGCGGGCAAATTTCCTATTTGACAGAGATGATTCAAATTGTTAATATTTTCTTTCCAAGAAGTAATGGTGAACCATTTGAAATTCTGACAAGTTGCATATGTGATGAGGCCCCACCTACTTGTAGGAATGGGGGGGGGGGGGGGAGGGGGGGGTTGGAGGGACAGCAGGAGGTGGGGGAAGAGCCCTGATAGGCAGATCTACATTCATGTTGTAGTGATTTTGTAGCTTATTGTTAGATCAGTGCTGTGTTTGGGTGATAAAATCAATTATTAGAGAGTGGTAGTTAGTATTATGATTGTGTTTCAATTTTGATAGACTTAGTTCTGTTCTAACACATACAAAAAATACTTGCTGCCTGTCTATATTTTGGAATCTGTTGATGTTTTAATGTTACAATAATATAACAATTGATATATTTTTTAGACAGGCAGTGGGTTGGTTTAAAGAGTGAAATTGTTCACAGAAGTGTTTTTAGTTAGGTAGCACAATTTTAAAATGGCATTATGGGTAGGTTATAGATGTCCAATGTAAGAGCCGGTGAAAACAGACCAAACACACAGCACAGTTTTCCTCAATGTGTTTGGAGTTTTACCTTTTTATACATAATGTACATGACATAGGAGCTGTTAAAACATTTCATTGGTTTTGGTTAAGAATTGGTTTGGTAGTTAGGATCTCCCTTATCCATCGTAAGCAATTCCAAGAAATTTTTCTTAGTCAACTATTTTCAACATTATTCTGATTCTAAAGTATTGTGAATGATAATGAAAACTTTTGAAATTCCATCAGATTCTGTTTGAAGCAGAATGTAGTCTTTTGTAAAAATATTTTCAGTATAAATTGGTTAACCGTTACCTTGCTGGTGATAAATGATTGTGTCTTTGTGACCAGTGTAGACTATTATCAGCCTGCACATCCATGCTATCTGATCATGATCTACACTTCCATTATTTTACACTGTACATTTTGATAAAAGACGATTCTTATAAAAAAATCTTTAGCAGAGTAACAGTTGAACACTTTAGTCGGAGGTTAGAATATTTGTAAGTTGTAATTTTCTCAGATAATATTAGGTAGAAAAATTTGATACATATTCGACATAAATTGTAATTTACTGTACAGTCAAACCTGTGTTAAACAGAGAGCTAAGGGATGCATCAAAAGTGGTCAATTAAAGTAGGTGGTTCTATAATACAGGTTTGTTAAATATGAATATTGCTAATTAAGATAGTGAGGGTTGACTGATAATCTGTCGTAAGTTCTTCTTTATTTCATGTAAGTTACAACAGTTTTGCGGTTAACCCTTGATACTAGGCTAGAGATGTGTGGCTGCTTAATTGAGATGACCACTAACGTATGTTCACCAGTAGTCTTCTTTGTATTTGTAGCAGTCCTCAAGGTCCTGGAGGGAAGTGTCACACCAAAGTTGAAACGTAACAAGTTCACTGCCAGCCAACTAACCATCCTAGAAATGACGAAGAAGGAAACTGGCGTGTGGGTCTGATGTGGTATACTACAAGGCTCAGAAGTTGTCACAAGTTTCGTCATTGCTGTAGGGAGAGAAAAGGCCCTCCTATGCCCATTCTTGACAGAGCTCCTCCCACTCAGGCAACTCTTCTATAGTGAAGGAGATATGGTTAAGATTATGGACTCTTAAGGGCCTACAGTAATGAAATGAACACAGTAACTGTTAAACGACTCCGTCGTTTTATATATTTAGTGCTTTGTAACGTAGGTACCCCAGTTACTTTACAACACTAAGTCTGTCACACGCACAGGTCATAAATGTGTTCTTAAAACAAAATTTAGGAAGTTACAGAAAAAGATTCCAGTGTTTTCAAAACCTTGTATTTTATTTATAAATGCACATTATTGCAGTTTATTTTTGATAATTCAGTTTTCGTGTACCTTTCGTATTAAACAAGGAACTTAAAGCGGACATTTCATTATTTGGAAGATATAATCTGGTATATGTACCCATTAAAAGTATAATGTATTTGGAAAAAAATGGAAGGAAGGAAACATAATTCTTCATATTTTTGTATAAAATTACCTCAGACATGATAATGAATTTCCTGAGTGATGTTGCAACATTTTATCCCATTTTTGCGGATTCGTCATAAAATTTATTCCCTGTAGGTTGAGGGATTGCATTTTTATTAAGATTGTATATTGTCCTTATGTTAGGTTGTTGATAGGGGGATGTCTTGATATGACAGGAGATTGGTTGAAATCCAGTGCACAAAAAATCATTAGACTGATGATCCGTTGTTTGATACACACATTTTGTGGCAAGTGTTGCTATTTTTAAAATCTAAGTAAACGTCATAAATACTTACATTGATAATGTTATTGTTATTTTATGTCTTGAGTTGTCACTGTGGCCATTAAAACTTTCTAATGCTGTTAAGAAATGATTAAGGAATTTTACAAACATACAAGTCTTGCGTATTGTATTTTACAGTCCGTTTCATATTTTGAGGAACTTTTTGTCGAACTACTTTTTCTTTTGTTTTGCTTTATTTTTTATTCAGTAAGGTCATTATGCTGGCTGTAAAGTAAATTTGTAATTTAGTGTATGATTTTTACGTGTTAAAAATGCATTAGAAACAATTTGGCGAGCATACGGTATTCATAATTATGTATTGTAGCCACTACCAGTGTGCTATTCATGATATTGGATTTGTGCACATTCTAAATTATTTTTTGAAGTACTTTTTGCCGTTAAAGCCATTTTTCCATACCATTCATGTAAAACTTTGTGCACAAGCCTTTTTTTCAAATTTCGACATTGTGAATTTTAATCTTGCCTCAAAAGTGGATTTTATCATGGCTGGTTTCTGGTGCTTTCATCTTTTCATTTGCATCTGCTACCAAAATAACATTTTGTCTATTGTTTTTATTCTGTCCTTTCTCTTGCCCAATGTTGTTACTAAGGTGGAAAAAAAGAAATACAGGATGAAAAATGGCTAAATGTTGTTTAATGTCTTGGCATGGGTGACAGAATGAAAGGACTAAAGTGGAAAAAATCAGCTGCCAGAATTTCTGGAAATTGTAAGACATCTTTCTATGCAACATCGAACCAGTTTGTGGACTTACCCTTTATCCATCGTTAACATGAAAATTATTCTAGACGAGTACACAGTTTTGCTAGCCAAGTAACCCATTGCATCTAACAATAAGTGACTGCTTCAGTGATATCATGTATTTAAATGAATTTGTTATGTATACAAATTTCAAATATTTTACACTAGAAATAAAGGAAGGTACTGTAAAACAAAGAAATTAGCTTACATTGGCCTGAAGTGTAGATTTTTATTTTGTGTATTTTATGTACAGCCTATAGTCTACTTTATACAGGTATTATATATTTTACTATTTATCATTTCAAGTTTAAAATACACATATATCTTCATATAATATTCATATAGCTTGTGCCTTCTTTTTAAAACTGTTACTTTTGCATGTTTTACTTTTTTCTGCGTTATAATCTCGCCTGAGACGTATTGATATTGTAGATATCTCTCATTTTGCAAATTTTAGGGCCAGTATTCATCAATGTTTTTAGTAAAAGAATAGACAAAAATGTTTTGAAGACATTGAACCTAATGCAAAATTTTGTCAGCCGGCTAAAAAGTATGGATATGTTCTAATAAACTCTTTATCAAGTGATGTGCATAAAAATTGAAACTATTTAACTTCAGTGTCAAAGACTTAACGTTAGTTTCATCATTTTGCTCAGACACATGTTCTTATAAAAAAAAGAAAATTAATGCTGCGATTGCATTTTCTTAGACGTCATTTGTTTAAGTTTTATTGCTGTTGTCTTAAAGTTCCAAAGTGTTCTGTGTGATGGAGCTAATCAATTAGCCCACATGATGTTAATTTAATCAGAAATTTAAACTAAAGTAAAAACAATTTTATTCAGTTTTGATTATAATGCTACTTCAGTTTGCTTCATGTAGCCATTGCTGTTTGTTTTGTTTTGTACAAAAAGAAATTTCAAGACTTTGTTCTATTTAATACATTGTAACCATTCTAAAATTTCTGAAATAGGATTGGTTTGTTTTGAAATTAGATTCCATTCTAGCCAAACTTTTTACTTCTTTGATGAATATTGGTCCAGAAGCAAAGCAGTATTGCAAACAAATGCAGAGGGAGCTTGTCTTAATGTATGTAGATCTTATTATTTCTATGTTATAATGTCATAGAAGTAATTTTTCAGGTTTCATTCCATTTTACCTGTATTTTTCTATGAATATACAGTACCATCATCATGTTATAGATGCAGAAGAGTTTTGTTTCAAGATAAATCTGAACGGTATATTAGTCTCTAAAATGCTGGTAGTATCTGTAGAAACCCCTCTTCATGCCATCATTATTTGTATTTGTCAAAGGGTCTGTGCAATTTTGCAATGTTAAAATATATTTATGTAAATGTGTCTTACTTGTCTTGTCTTTATACCCTTCTCAACAACACAGTTGTAGGATTCAGCTTGGCCATCCATCTGTCTGTAGACACAAACAAAAAGCAGGTCACACAAAAAACCTTGTTCACACTCAGAGGCCACATTTATTAATAAAAAATTGGTAACATGGGGTCAAAATCACAAAATTTGATGTTCCTATACCAACAAAAATTTGGAAGTATAATGCCTACAAAAATTTGGTGGTTTAATACCCTTAAACTGAGAAAAAAGGGAGGCAGCTCTGGTTTCTGAACGATTTGCATTCCTTTAGCAAATGGCATCCAGAGAACAAAGGGAGGTCACTGGTTTTCCTAATTTAAAATAAGTTGCCTCCCTTGATATTTTGCAAATGGTGTCAGAAGAAAGGGAGGGAACTCTGGTTTACTTACAATGAGTTGCCTCCCTTGATATTTGCAAATGGTGTCTAGGGAAAAAGGGGACATAATTCTGGTTTTCTTATTTTAAGGTCTGAATGTATTGCCTCCCTTGATATCTGCAAATGGTGTAAGGATAAAAAGGGAAGTAACTCTGATGTTCTTAATTTGAAGTTAGAAAGTTACCTCCCTTGATATTTGCAAATGTCATCTAGGGAAAAAAGGGGACATAACCCTGGTTTTCTATTTGAAAGTCTGAATGAATTGCCTCCCTTAACATTTGCAAATGGCGTAGGAATAAAAAGGGGTGGTAACTGGTTTTCTTAATTGGAAGTCAGAATGAGTTGCCTCCCTTGATATTTGCAAATGGTGTCTGGAGAAAAAAAGGGAGTTAACTCTGATTTTCTTATATTAAAGTCTGAATGAATTGCCTCCCTTGATATCTGCAAAAGGTGTCTAGGGAAAAAGGGGAGGAAACTGATTTTCTTAATTTTAAGTATGTATGAGTTGCCTCCCTTGATATCTGCAAATGGTGTCTAGGGAAAAAGGGGAGGTAACTAATTTTCTTAATTTTAAGTCAGAATGAGTTGCCTCCCTTGATGTTTGCAAATGATGTCCATAAAACAAAGGGAGGTAACGATAGTTCTTTTAATTTTAAGTCAGAATGAGTTCCTTCCCTTGATACTAGCAAATGACGTCTTTAAAACAAAGGGAGGTAACGATAGTGCTTTTAATTTTAAGTTGGAATGAGTTGCCTCCCTTGATGTTTGCAAATGGCATTCATAAAACAAAGGGAGATAAAGATAGTACTTTTAATTTTAAGTTAGAATGAGTTGCCTCCCTAGATATTTTGCAAATGGGAAGGGGTTCAAAAGGGGAGGTTACTCTACTTTCCTTATTTAAAGTCAAAACAAGCTGCCTCCCTTGATATTTTGCAAATGGTGGAGGGATCAAAAGGTGAGGTAACTCTGGTTTTATTTATTTTAAGTAAGAACCAGTTGACTCCCTTGATATTTTGTAAATGGTGTCGGGAGGAGTCTGAATGAATTACCTCTCTAGGTATTCGGGGAATGGCGTCCAGAAAAAAAGGGTGGCAACTCTGGTTTTCTTAATTTTAAGTTAGAATGAGTTGCCTCCCTCAGTGTTTTGCAAATGACGTAGGGTTAAAAAAAGGGTTTACTTGGCTTTCCTTATTTTAGGTCAATATAAGTTGCCTCCCCTTTAATTTTGCAAATGGCGTCAAGAGTAAAAAGGGAGGTTACTCTGGTTTTCCTTATTTTAAGTAAGAACAAGTTGCCTCAGTGATATTTTGCAAATGGTGTATGGAGAAAAAAGGGAGGTTACTGTAATATCCTAATTTTAAGTTAGGACTAGTTGGGACCTGATTTTTTGCAAATGGCAAGTCAGAACAATGTACCTTCCTTGATAATTTGCAAATAGCGTCAAGAGAAAACAGTTACTCTGGTTTTCATAATCATTCTGGGGTCATAAGCTAGGTCACACAGTCAAATCAAACAAAAAAAGACAACAAACAAACCGTAACAAACAAAACCCCTAGAGGCCACATTTATTTGTCAATAGCTACGAAAATTGGTCAAAATGTTTTTCTAAATGATTTCTAGGTCAAAAACTCGGTCACTCCGTCAAATCATGAAAAACATTGTTAGCACTCTAGAGGCCATGTTTAATACCCAATCTTCCAAAAATTTGGTCAGAATATTTGTCTCCTTTATTTCTAGGTTAAGATTGAAACTAGGTCACTTGTGGTCAAAACTTAGTCAATATAGAACAAATCGATGATACCCAATCCTCATGGATTTTGGTAAGAGTGTTTGTTTTGATGATTTCTAGGTCAAGATTGAATGCGGGTCACCTGAGATTAAAAACTAGGTCACCAGGTCAAATCTAAGATAAACCATGTTAATACTCTAAAAGCACATTTTATAGCACATAGTACCAGAACGTTTTTCTTACTCTTTGCGTCCACAGCTTTTTCCAACAGTTGTTCATCAGAGGTGAATGTTGGATTTGCCAGATCAGCCATACTGGTTTTTGCATTTCTTTTATCTTGTCAGCTAAAAAACTGACGTAATTATCATGAGAAAACTTCAAGTGTTTAGTGACATGACTAAATCATTCATTTAACAACTCTACATTTTAAGATACGCTATATGTAGCATTTTGACATTCCTTCCTGTAAAAATGTAAAATTTGATTCAATTTTGTGTTCGGTAGATGAGAACATTTAAGTAATTGTCAAATTGGACAGAGCATCATGGTAGCCTGCTAAGTGCTGTCTTAACGTCCTTTTTAAGTCTTTCCCCAAACATGCGTCGTAATAGGAAATCCTAAGTTTTTTATACACTATTTGTAAATTTAAAGTTTGGACAACTTTGGAAATTTTCCAACGAAACCTGCAAGCTACACAGAACAAAATTGAAAAGAAAAGAAACACTACACAGTCATATTTTGAGAGAAATAAAAAATGTTTATGTGGAATCATTTTGCAATTATGCCTGCAGTTTTTAGCAAGAAGATTCTGATGAAGATTTCATCATATAAAACAACTAACCCAAACTTCAGGGGCCATTACCTTGTATTTGATACAGAAACACTAGCGAAGCTATTCACCAAACATAAACAAGAGGCCTATAAGGGCCAGTATCATTCTGCTTGACTGACTGGATTGTACAAAGAAAAGCTAACAGAGGTCACTGACCTTGACCAACTGACCCCCAAAATAGATCCATCATCCTATGAATTTTGAAGACTGTTGTTGAAATAGATCACAAAATATTGAACGGAAACGATTTTCAAAGTTCAGGTCACTGTGACTTTGATATTTCACCCAAAGACCCCAAAAACAATAAGGATTATCTACAGGTTGCAACCTTTTGAGCAAGTGTCATAAAAGTCAAATGAAAATTGTGACCTGTAGACTGTTATCAAGGAAAAGCTACCTTTGACCAACAGACCCCAAAAACAAC
>JAUMHA010424526.1:0-21699 GCA_032359765.1 Saxidomus gigantea | reverse complement strand
AGTTTTTCATTTTGTCCTGTGGAATTGTCCATATGCAGTTACAGTTTGTCCTGGAAATGATCATGAATAATGGATGATGTTACATGTTTTGTTGTTTTCCTTTCCAACATTTTACATCTTCAATCAAGAAATAAAACAGGGGTCCTGCAATCATGGAAAAATATGTCATGTTTATGGACATTTATCATTTTGACATTTTTAAAATGAATTATGAAAGAACCCTGTACATAAACATAATGAAAACAGATAATATGAACAAACAATATGTGAGTGCAATCAATTTTTGTTGGTCTACATACTTGAGATCTATAAGTACCATGGTACAATAGATGAACATTTCTACTTAGAGAAAAAAGAGAGTGTTATCTTACTTTTTTCGGTAAATATATTTGGAATGTTTACATAATAGAACACTCAAAAAATCAGATTCAGTATCTTCGCTCATTTCGTTAACTGAATCTGACAACATCGTATAGGAGGTTGTCTCAGATTGACCTTTGTGTCAGCCAATCAATTCGTCGCCTACAAAATCGTTCGGTATAACCAAGGGAAGTAACCGCATATAAACTATCAACAAATTAGCAAGATGGCGGCGCCAACGTTTTCAGCCACTCGTTCTAAATTCTCGCCTAAAAGTTATATTCTTTCAGTGATAAATGTTTTGTTTGTCGATTTTCGTTTCGGAAGATTTTGTTAACGAGTTCAGACAGAAGCACTGAAAATAAACTATTCAAACAAAAATTAAAACTTTTCAAGGAACGTCTCGAAGTTATTAACAATGTGTTCAGCAACGATGATATGTTCAGTGTCCGTGACATCCATCAAGACGAGGATTCTGTTTGTATTAAATGCTTCAGAAAGTTTGAAAGCTATTTAAAGCTGCAAAATCAGATGACAGCGATAATAAAGGAGATTAGAGACAACAGAATAAAAGTGAAACAGGTACGATATATCTGCACTATGTTAACTTACCAATATCATATGTCATTTATTGTAGTACGATACGGTAACAAGTCAAAACACCCCCTAGTCAAAACACCCCCCAGTCAGAACACCCTCATTTTTTTCAAGACACCCATAATCATATTTGTGTTGTCAAAACAACCACCATATTATATAATTGATAACTTCTATAACACAAACATAAAATAGCTTTGGGTGGGGGTGTTTTGACTAGAACATATTTTAAAGGTTGTGTTTCGACTTGAAAAGGGGGTATTTCGACCAAAATGAGGGTGTTTTGACTTGGGGATGTTTTGACTAGGATCGTACGATACTTACAGATCCTGGTACTTGTAGTGTTAAATTTATAAGGAAAATAATATGCTATATTTAGATGAAGAATATATCCATAAAATGTGTTGTGTAATGAGGGCTGCATTATGAAGAATATATCCATACAATGTATTGTGTAATGAGGGCTGAATTATGTTGGTTTATTATTCCGTTAAGTATATCTAAATATGGACAAGTAATGTTTAAAATTTTAATGCATTAACAAAATATTTCTATTTAAAACTTTAGTTTCCTCTCGGGTTGATTGACTGCAATGAAAACAAGACAAAATGTTATTCAACTTCTGAAAGTTTTGACTGAGAAGTATGTGCCAATGGTGAATGAAGAAATTGTCGAGCCTGTGTTCTTTGGAGGTAAGTTTGAGTAACAGTTATTATGTCTCCCCAATTTAATTGGGAGACATACTGTTTTAGCTTGAGTTGTCTGTCTGTCAGCTTCATAGCTTTTGAACCGCTTGAAGGATTTTGAATTATAACTAGCCACAAATGTTCACCCTACAATGTGCAGAGTGCATTTTTCTGCTAGCTCAGTTGGAGGTCAAGGCCACACAGGTCAAAGGTCATATAATTATGTTTCGTGTCCGCTCTATATCTCTTGGACCCCTTGAAGGATTTTTAAATAACCTAGCACAAATGAATTTTGATGAATTTGGCGGAGACCTTTTGAAATAACTTGACACATACATATATCGTGTCGAGACAATGTACAGATCACATATTTTAGCCAGCTCGGTTCAACGTCAAGGTCAACGTCATAATTAGAGGTCAAACAATGAAATTTAATTATTTTACTTGACTTCTGGATATTCATATTATTTGAGCATCTTTATTCAGTATTACAATTATTGACAAACTGCCATGGGGGACACATGTTTTTGTTTAAAAAACAATCATCTTTTTTGTACCTTATAAGGGCCAAATGCATTATCACTTTTACAGTTTACAGCATTGGTTCTCACTGTTAGTTGAGGAAAGCAATGTTAATAAGTACATGCCAAGCTCTTGACATTTTCAAGCTTGTCTTTCTATATTTAGTTTAACTACAGGTGATAGATTGACTGATGAGAGGGTTCAGTGTGCGCAGATGGCAATGAAAAATGCTGAAAGTCCCCAAGAACGTCTGGAAGGCTACATATAAAAAAATAGAAGATTTCCACAGGCTTATGAATTTTCTTGAGGTATACAAAGTAAACAGTTATCCACTCATTTCATGATTATAGTTTTAACTTTAAACATTAACATAATAACCTTCATAGTATTTGACCAAAAATTGTCAAATATCTTAACTTTTTTATACAATAAAAACAAAACTCCATTAGAATATTGAAAAATCTGTGAATAGAAACACCATTAATAGAAAACTGTTACTTTCTCAGAACAACTTAGGTAATTACATTTTTAGGATGTATACTCATCATTCTAAATGAAGGTAGTACCAATCAAAATAAGTAAGATCCTCATCAGTCTGCTCTTGGCCTCTAAAGGGGTTTCCATGAAGATTCATTAGATTACTTATTATCATAGGCACATCCATGGAGTAAATGCTTCATGTGAACTGTAATAGTCATGATAAGAGAGTAGATATATATAAATATATATTTTTTTCATGAGCTGAAGGGTTAACTTACATTTTTCAGGCTATCACCAAGTTGACATATGGTGTTGAAAGTGCTGCTGATAGAGGGACAGTTCCATACTATCGAAATATACTAAATTATCGTAATGTAAAGGGGAATGTTCAAAATGAATATCGTGCATACAAAATGTTGTACTATGCTGTATTGGAAGCAATTCTTAACAATGCTCCTACATCATTTTGGTATTGACCCAATGCCAGAGAATAGAACAGACTTTCCCAAAGTGCCTTTACCAGATAACTTCACGAGTATGACAGACGGGCAGAATTTAGAATGTTTGAATAGAGTTTGTCAACCAATAGTACAAAAATGGTTCTTTGAGGACTCATCTGACATTTGTTCATCGTTGCGTGAAGTCCTCGAAGACAGTAATAGTTCAGGGAATTACTGGGTATCAAATGCAGAAAATGGACGCTTCAAGTGTCATTTCTGTGCAAAAACGTATGCATATGTGACAACTTTAAAAACCAATGAAGTGAAAGAGCATGGGTATAGTGAATCTAAGAGGCAAAACATTGAAACATCCACAAGTAATGATGAACTGCAGGACTATATCTTAATGGTATTCAAACTGACAATTCTGCACATTTAGATACAGCTGTCAATATGGGGGATGGTGAAAGATGTGTTCGTTCAGGTAAAAACGAGTTGCCAATATACAATAAGACAAATACAATTAAATATGCAATATGGTCGATCCAATTAAGTTCATTGACTCAGGAAGTTCTTTCATATGAACGAGGGAACGCCTTATAGCAAATCGTTTTGTAAATGTACAGGGTGGCAAAAACGATAATATTGCATTGGATGAATATCTCAAGATGCTAAATAGGTACTCAAAGCAGTCGTGTGCAGGACTATAATTGGTCATTCAAGAGAGTATCCACTTTTAACCAAAGCAATGAAGCATGTGAATGAAATAAGTGAAATTAAAACGAATAAAGGCTTTCACCATCAAACATCATACAGAGATGATGTTTACAAAATTGCAAAGGATCTATTTTCATTAGACATCTTTCGTTATCAATCACGAGAAGTTATATGTAAAAATGTTAACCGTAATGTATTTTCGAACACTGTGTCTGGCTTCGCCACATTAATACATAGACATAGATCTATCATTCCTTATCGGCGTTTGAGAGACCACCATATCTAGACTGGAGTTTTGTTTCAGTGTACTTGTCAGTGTTCGGTGCAGACAATATTGTATTATTCTAATGTACTTTAGCTCAAATTGTGAAACAAGTTCTCTCAACTTACATTAATTGCTCTCGAGACAACAAACAATATCAAACCAGTCACTCTTGAGAGAGAGCCAGATATTTTCATCACTGGTACTCATTTACAGCTTGACGAACTGAGGCACGTATTACATCATATGCCTTGCTCAAGGACATTCCTCTAGTGGCGTGACCAGGAATCGAACCGGGAGGCTTTTGATTGCTGAGTATTGCAACCATTGCAGACAATATTGTTATTTTCAACTCTGTAATTTGCAACGGTTGTAGTATTAAACAATGTTAAATATATATTTTGTGTATAACAATTAAGATACAATGTCAACAACTTTCAATTTCTTTATTTTGAATGCATAGATATTAATGAAATGCAATATAACAAATAAATAGGTTTGATTCGTCTTGCATATACATTTCCTTGGTTTAAGTTTCTCATGCAAGTCACTATCACTTATTATCAGTTCTATTGCATTGAATGTTGAAACGGCTGAATAATTACAACTGACTGAAATTGACTACAATATTCAGGTTTAATCAAAACTATTTCACCAATAACAACTTACAAGAGCTGTCCGTAAGACAGCGCTTTTTACTTTTTTAGTGCTTGCCAATAAAAGAAAACTTTTTGCAGTAAAAGGCAATACAAAAATCTCTGTTTTTTCAAAGTGTCAACAAGGGCCATACGCATGAAGATATTTAGTCAAGAGTTATCTTACTGAATTGCTTGATAACCTTGAACACTACAGCAAAGTTTGAAATGGTTAAGTCAAAAAGCATGAATCTTAAACAGGGTTATTTTCTCTTGCTTACAGATAGGTGTCATGATGTTAAACAAGTATTGGACATTTCAAAGCAATACGTGAAAAAGTTATCTCAGTAAGTGGAGAAGTATGAAACACTTATCCGAGATCCTAAGTCAAAAAAGGGTTGCAATAAAAAAAAAATTTAACAGAGTTACCTTCTCTTGCCTACAGATTTGGGTCATGATGGGTAACAAGTATTCCAAGTTTCACAGCAATATGTCAAGGGGTTCAGTCAAGAATTAGATTAAATGTATTTTCTAAGTCGAAAAGGGGCCACAATTAATTCTATAAAAAATCCTTCACAGCGTTATTTACTCTTGTCAGTTGATGGAGGTTATGATGGTAAACAAGTACTGTAAGTTTCAAAGCAATTCCTCTTATGGTTTTGAAAAAAAACAAGTTCAATTATTTTTCTAGGTCAAAAAAGGGCATCGATTCTGACAAAAACCTTCACAGAGTTATGAACGCTTGTCAGTTGATGGAGGTAATGATGGTAAACAAGTATTGTAAGTTCAAAGCAATTCCTCTCATGGTTTTCAACAAAACCAAGTTCAATGTATTGTTTAAGTCGAAAAAGGGCAATAATTCTGACAAAAACCTTCACAGAGTTATGTACTCTTGTCAGTTGATGGAGTTAATGATGGTAAATAAGAATTGTAAGGTGTCAAAGCCAAAAAGTGGTGTGGTACGAAAACATTTACCAAGGTGTGACACCAACGCAGAGGCTAGAAGGATAGCTCCCCTTTTCTTTGAAAAGCCGAGCTAAAAATGTGTCCAGAGGACACTTATGCCCCTACTTTATGAACCATAGTACAAATCAACATTCTTCTACAAAAAAGGTATCTAACTTTGTAGCAGCTTAAACAAATGTGGTGTACCCACAGCATGGCTCAAGTTTTAGTCTGTCTGCACTCATAACTGAAGATGAACAAACATTTCTGTAAATTCTAGGTCACACAGTTAAGGAGCAGTGTGTACCATATAATTTAACAAAGGCAAGTTTTCCCATAGCATGGCTCAAATTGTTAATAAATACTCCGGTGCACAAATTCACTCAACAATAAACATTTCTGTAAATTTAGGTGAATCTTGGTCATATAGTTAAGGAGCAGTGTGCGCCCCAATATCTTATAAAGGCAGGTTATCTACAGTATGGCTCAAATTTGAACAGACCCACAAGAAAAACCCAGTTGCACAGCTTCACTTCTTAAATAATATAACTGTAATATATAGAGTCTATGTCAAATACTTCTGGTGATTTGCGGGACACAAACTTGAAATTCCCTATTTTAAACTTAAAATAAAGCCAGCTTTTCACACAACAAGGCTTAAATTTGGGCACACCCACAAGCTTCACATCATTAATAATATTACTAAATGTTTCATGAGTCTAGGTCAAAAACTTAAGGAAACTTCCCTATTTTTAACTTCCAATAAAGGCAGGTTTTCACACAGCATGGTTCAAATTTGGGCCATCAACAAGCAAAACTCCAGGTGCAAAAACTCACATCCTAAATGATATTACTGTAATGTTTCATGAGTCTAGATCAAATACTTCTGGAGATATGCGTGAAAGATTATTTTACAAGCTTTCAAAACCTGTACATTTTGTAGTACTCTGAAAAGAAATTAATTTGTAACAATTGCAATGTGTGAACATGATATTAACTTTTACCAAAATTCTCAATACATGTATGTAAAGCATATCAGTTGGAGTTACTTATTTGATTACCACCAATATACAACAATACACATCAAGATTAGTAACTCTGCTTTGATTTTAAATGGAGTTTTGGTCCTTTATGACTATCAATCTCCTTGGTAACCAATGAAGTTAATTAAATTCTCAGTAACACTTTAGATTATTATAATACATGATAAAATTACGAATAAGATAATGATAGTAGTTTTAATTCCATTCATTCTTAAACAGTGTTGACTTTTCTTTCATAGTTTTGTTGTTTCTTCCAGAAAAATAGTTGTTAGACACCTTTTTCTTATTTTTTGCAATATAAATTATAGCATGTACTTTCAACTCATATACATGTAGTAACTTAGGAATATTTTTTCAACAGATAAAGGTCTTTTTTTACCAGTAATTTTACATTCAAAGAGGTCTTTGGAATTTGATTTTTTTATGCATGTAGCTTGCTATCATTAACTAAAACTACTTTCAGCTACAATACTCTGGTATTGTGTTGAATACAGTTATACCTTTTTTTCAAAAGTGATTGTCTTGTTATAGTGATGTAGTTAATCATCTGATAGTGATATATCTGTGTCTCCTTCTTTATCCGAAAGTTTGTATGATACTTTTTGACTGGAGTCACTGTCACTGGAGTTGTGGTATGTGTGTCGTCATCTTCAAAAATAGTCTCCAGTGGTAGCTTAGAACAGTTGCCGCACTGATATGATAACTAATACATGTCACAGCAAGTGTGCACATTACACGACTTTGATAACAAGTCTAATTCACCCTTAGTTAAAAGTGTACTCAAAGCTTCATGTCTCCTGCATGTCTTAATGGTATATACCAATTTCACACATTCTAGAGATGTTCTCAGATGTGATGATTTATGAAGTAACACTGCTGTGGAATCAGCACCGTCTCTTCCAACACGACCAACCTGTTGAAGTAAATCAACGATGCTCTTTGGGATGCCAAACAAGATCACAGACACACAATTATCAACATCCAGTCCCATTCCAAGGGCACTAGTAGCAACTATAATGCAGTTCGGGGCTGGATTCCGAAGAATGCCGCGTACTTTGCTCTTTTTGCTTTCAGTGGTCTCTGAATTATACATCTCAATCGTTATATCATCTTCAGTACATTCATTAACTATAAAACTGTATACTTCAGAAACCTCCTTAATAGATGTACACATTTTCCTCCCTCTTCACTAACGTCAATATTCGGTATGACACAGCCATTTTCTTGAAATATGTGCAACTTATGCAGAAATGTTTCTTACCTTGTGTCACATCATGCGAAAAAATAGTGTAATAATATGCTGATCATCTCAAAGAAAACAGTTTAAACTTTGAAAACAAAGAAGAAATGAAGTACATAAATGTTAACATTTTGCATTTGAAACTATTACTCATGTCACATACTCTTTGATTTTAATATATCTACAGTAGATACAGTATACACTTTCCATGCCATAGACAGATCTATGCTTTTTGTCAGCAGTATTGTACACTATTGATACTGCTTGTAGAAGCAGTTAAACAGGATGTATGAAACCTTAAAGATACAGTTACTACTCATATCCAACACACACCCATCATGCACATACAATGTATTTATAATAAAAACTCTTGTACAAACTTGACTTCTTGTCAGGAAATAATTATGGTATCAGGGCTTATAGATCTATAAGGAAAAATGCATGTCTGCATCAGGAATTGAGCCTGGATTTTTCAGATTTTTTTAACAATGCCACATTTTGACAATTGATAACAAAAAGAAACACTACACCTTTCCCCCACCTTAAAAAAAGGACTAACACATAAAACAACAACGCAACTGCAGGGGAAACAATTTATTTATATAATAAACATATTTAAAATGTTTCTTTCATGTTAAAGATGTAAATAATTTAGTGACTAAACATTCACGTTATTACGACATAAACATGATTTCAAGAGTTACCTCCTGTTATTCAGACTGGCTTACGGGCTAATTCCTCAGTTCAGTATATCCTTAAAGATATATGTATTCAAAAGAAGATTTAATTGATCATGACTGACACTTCCTAAACATTTAAAGCTGCTCACCTATTGTTTAAACTGGTGATTACTTAAATTTCTCAAAATTGATAAAAGACATCACATATAACAGTAAATGCAACAAAAAAAGATATAACAACACAAGTGAAAAATGAGAATATATATTGAACATGTGGTTTGACGCACCATTACACAATACGGTTATATTGGGATTTGAAAAAACTTGTCATCATTTGGTAACGTATAATTGATAAAATACATGTACATTTTTCAGTAATTTAGACTAAGACCTTTAAATGTGATGATTCGTTCAAAAACTTCATCCCATTTAATATTTTTGAATTTTGTTTCATCAAAAAATGAGGGCGAGCAGCTCAAAGTGTAAGTTATTGAATTTTCCTTCAGTTAAAAATTACGCTGAATTATTTAAAAAAAAATAATTATGTTATGATTAATACAAAATTACCTGAATCAATCCTGTTTGATGATTTATGATAACAATTTCAACAACGAAAATGCGTGTCTGTCTCATGTGATGACAACAGAAATCATTCCTACATTCATGTTAATTACCTTCTTTTTAATGTTGTCATGACAAATTTTATTCACTTTTTATTATGTTGCAACAAATAATGTATACACTTGGAGTCACTTCTTACCCGACACTTTTCAAATTCGATTTTCTCGAATACGGTTCAAGATATTTATTTCAAATTAAATATTATGTTGTTTGGAAACATTAGCTGTATAAAAATGATAAAACCTTTCAACTGTGACAATCGGTGACAAGTACGATTTCACAACTTTGCACGAGGAAATGTAGGTGAGCGAAAAATATCGATTTTCATTTTCATTTTATTATTCTATAACGCAATTCAAACTGTAAAAACAGAAATTTGATTTTAAAAATCAGTCACTTCAAATGAATAACCAAGAACGGTCGCACAATTGACATGTTGCTTGCCGGCTAATCATTCAGACAGTCACGTATATAAATGTATCATATTTATTTAGCAATAATTTTATTTGCAAACATATGCAGTATCTACCTGTTCACCATAAATCGTAACAAAGGTGGACATTTATCTGTAAAATATAATATTACATTGTTTTTCGTTTCTTTACTCCGATGTACTGATTTTATTATGAAACGGTGACTTTTCTCATTGTTGGGATTTCACGTTATGCCATTTTGTGAATTCGGATTTTACAGCGATGTTTTTTATTTCTTAAGTTTTATATGTATTTGTTAATCAATTAAAATTAAATTTTTCAGAAGTATGTATTATGTGTTGAATTAATTATATTCTAAATTTGAACGAAATTTGCATACAAATAATTCAGTTATATTGAATTATATAAGTGTCGGGTTAGAAGTGGCTTCAAGTGTATATGAAACATTTCTGATATATGTTTGTTTTAGACATTGTCAAGCAGAGAAGATACGATGGCATATTGTGTAGAGTTTGTGGTGACAAATCATCTGGGTTTCACTATGGTGCCTTTTCCTGTGAAGGATGTAAGGTAAATACTGTTATTTTTTTCAAAATGACATGAGATTCAGTCGCACTACATTACTTCTTTATTCTGTTTTCATCAGTAATTGATATTCTCTATACCATCCAATTGGGGTTGGGGTTAGGAGGCTAAAATGAACAAATATGTCCCCTCGCTGTTGCGTGCCATTCCATCCAGTCACACATGTAGGCGCTTATGTAATAAATGTAAAGAAGATGTGTTTTGTTTTTCTCTCATTTTTCTTCTAAATCCCTTGAAGGGTATCTTCTTGTAGCTTTGGTTACAAAAAGTGCTCTAGCTATATCAGTTATATATATCAGCCATATATATTTCGTCTAATATTCGTTAATATTGCTTAGAAAACTGTACATTCTGGGATGTAAAAAAAACTGAAATGTCAGAGAATGACTAGCCAATGACACCAAGCAGTTATTATTCCTAATAGCTGTTAGTAACACAGATGGAGACATATCAGTTTTTATTTTGTTTTGTTTTAACTCTATTGTATAACATTAATCAATTATAAACTCATAAAACATTGGATATGATGTCATATTCACAAGAAGAGGTATAATTTGATCTGCTCCATTGGAAATTTCTTTATATGAAATGTATATGAGTCTATAAATGCCTTAATATATGTATTATGATTTATGCATACACTATTCCAAAATAACTAATAGAAACCCCTTCAATACATTACATACCGTTTTATTAAATGAACTATAGGTACATAATATTTCATTGGCTAAGAGTACGATCACCGAAGCATGATATATTGCAAAATGTTTTTGTTTTATTCCCCAGTAAATATAATATCTCTTTTAAGGACTTTTGAAAAAGGCAGTTACATGAAACCATCGGTTGAAAAAAAAAACACCTTATGTGGGACAAAGTATGAAAATACTGGTTTGTGTAATTTAAATGTGAAAAATAACTCGTGATGTGATTTGAACATGTTGTCAAAGAATCTGAAAGTAGTGTGTGTCTTTTACTACACCCCGAGTAGCGAGAGAAAAATCACTGTTATATCTTGCAATGCAATAAAATTTGCCAAAGGTTATCGATTGACAGTGTATATACTTTTACATAAATCATCATCATAAATTTGACAAGCAATTCTTCTTCAATTCAATTAAGGACATTTATCAAAATACTGTATGAAAAGAGTAAAAGAGATTGTACGTTCTTGCGATATATTTTTTAGATCTCGCGGCGGTGGCTTACTAGTTTATGTGAAAGATAAATTTCCATGTAAAAGAAAAGATTTAGAAACAATATGGCTTGAAATTAAACCAGTGAAGCAAAAGCCATTCTTAATTACTGTTTATGTGTATAGATCATCTTTTTCTCTATCATCTTGGACTCAAAAATATAAAAACTCTCTTGAAAAATTAATCAGAGAGGACAAAGAAGTTATTATTTTGGGTGATTTTAATATTAATCTTCTTAACAGCAATTCTTTTGTAACCAATTGGACTAATCTTAAGGACTCTTTAGTCTTACTCAAGTTGTCAACATTCCAACCAGGACTACACAAACAAGTTCAACTTTAATTGATCATGTAAAGTCTAACCTGCATTAGCGGTCACCTGTATATAACGTGACCCTGTCTGTAACGGTCAGTCTAAGGTGCAACGGCAGGGAATTACTCTAAATGTAACCTGTTTATAGCGTGACCCTGTTTAACGCGGTCAGCGTCCACTTATTTTAGTCCGGAACTGATTATATAACGGCCAGTGACGGGTTTTGTACGAGAACTTTAAAAAATACATCGTGCAAGTAATAATATTACGGCAATTAGCCGGAGGCATTGATTAAACAGCTGATTGGTACCGATTTCATGTGGAATATGATCATTGAATATGTGCGAATAATACATAAATTTCAAAGGATTAGATCAATTTGGTGAGTTTGTTTGGTTTGCTTAATATTTTAGAGATTATCTTGAGCAATGATTGAGCGATGTCGTCTTTATGCATGAGATTTTTTATGAATTTCCTTGATTTTGTGTAAGTTTGATCGAAAACTATTCAGGTTTATTGAAACATCATTAGGTACAAAATCTATGACAAGGCAGTCTGTATGCCAGTTTTTTCCCAGTATGTCTTCACCTAAACGTAAAGCGCTTTCGTTACAAGAACGAGTTCGTGTAATAAAAGCGTTTGAATGTAGGAATAGTTCTCGAAAACTTGCTGATCAATTCTGTGTGGGATTGCAGCTTCAACAAATCAGAAGAAAATAACAGACTTCTTAACGAAAGTTAGGTAATGATGTACATGTATATTGTTTTACATTAAAAGCATTGATAAGTGTACATGTATCATTTAAATTGATATGCCTTATGTGTAATGTAATAAACTACCGTAACTAGATATTGTCTTTTTTTATCAATCTTTTATCATATCCTTGTCAACCTGGATATAGTGGTCACCTGTCCATAGTGGTCACTTTCGCCCAGTCCCCTTGGTGACCGCTATAGGCAGGTTAGAATGTATATACACACAGACCATGTAATATAAAATATGTTTCTGTACCCAAGTTCTCATTAAGTGACCACATTCCAGTTTGCATAACTAGGAAGACAACCCTAAACTATAATGGTCCAACACATTTGTGGCGGGCAAAAGTGAAGAACATGATACATAATCAAAAACAGCCATTCACAACAGAGACGATTAACAATAACTACAAAATAGATGCCAAAGTACTATGGAAAAAACTAAAAGATTTATTTGGTGATTCTTCTAAAAATCAAACAAATTTCATTAACATTGAATCTGGACACCCGATTTTGGATCCAGAAACTTCTGCAAATACTTTCAATGACTTCTTCATTAATGTTTTTCAGTCTATTGAACAAAACTTAAACCAGAATGTAAATAGCATGCAACAATGACAACCTATCACAGCCATCCCTAAATATGAGATGCCACTAATACCAGAAATAAAAATAAAAAATTGTAGAAACACAGTTTCTCAACATGGAGATTATAAAATCTACAGGCTTGGATGGATTAAGTGTTCAATATTTAAAAATGTCTGTAAAAATTATATCCAGGCGTCTATCACAAATTCTGAAGCTTAGTATTAAAAATGCAATATTTCCAGCTAAAAATGGCAAAGATAACTCCAATACATAAAAAAGGTTCAAAAAATAGCTATAGACCAATTTCAGTCCTACCTATTTTATCAAAATGAAATGAAATGAAGTGGAGATCCAGCTTCCGGCGGGGTTCAAACCCACGACCTTCCGCTCTTGCGTCAAGTGCACTTACCACTGAGCTATAGAGGACTCACTCGAAAATTCACCGATTTAGACATATAGTTAAGATTGACATTGTAAATGTTGCTGCATGAACTATCATCTAAACTATGTCTAGTGTACGACTCCTTGAGCTGCATTTCAGTGCATTAACATAAAATGTAACAAACATAAAGCTTCACAGTCAAGTAGTATGTTTTAACATCGAATATCTTAAAAAAATAAATAGCATTTTATCATGCAGGAATCATGACCTAAAAACCTACAGTTTCAGCGAGAAGCGATGTATGTCACCACACCCGGATTACATTCTTTAGGTCACGTGGTATTCGTCAAACGATCAGCTGGCTGATAATAATACTTCGATGTCCTTGCAACGAAAAACCATGAATCAATAATTAAGAATGGGTCAATACTTGCAGACCAAGGCCAAAATCAAACAAAAGCTTCTAGGTGAAATCTCGTAACCTTCCAGCTTTTAAATAGCAAGCATAAATCTGAGTTAACCAATCAGAAGCTGAAATGTTGATATTTCTTTCAGCAAACTAAGACTTAGACCATAAATCTAGTTTTACAATGATTTAGATACTAGCGATGTAAAAGTAAATTATAGTGAGTGCATGGTTGTTTAGAAGACATACACATGTTGTCATTATAAATTGTGCTATTTTGTAAATATGCTAACCAACCGGATATTTCCTTACCCAGTTAACCTATCCCTGTTATATACAGTTATCAATCAAATTGCATAAAAGTACTGAAACTGGTATATGGCTAGTTTAAATTTTTTTAGTAATCACAGTTTTGCAGTTATCGCCTATCCATAGCTGTCTCCATGAGAAACTTGGCATTTATTATATATATCTTTATTTTACTTTATTGTCAGTATTAAATTCATTTTTATTATGGTATATTATGCGATAAATCAGTTAAATGGTATTTAACTATTTAACATTGTAAAACAGGAGAACACTCGAGGGAACCTCACAGGGAAGTAATATCGGCTTCGGTTTGATTTATTTTGGTGAATGTGACATCATATCCAATGCCTCCTGAATCTATAATAATTATTGTATCATGTTACATGTTGCCGGGTTTCTTGTAGTAGATATCATATTTGAGTTTTGTTAATCGTTTTCATCTTTTGTATCACGTCATTGTCTCTTATCCGCTGAGTGAATGATGTGTAAAGTTGTTAAATCCTTCAACACGTCTATTGCGATGTATCTTTCGTTTACGTTACTACAGGGATTCTTTCGCCGAAGCATACTAGGCAAAACAGAATATCGTGCATGTGACAAGGCATATGGTTGTTTCATTCTGAAGACAAACAGGAAACAGTGCCAGTACTGCCGATTCCAAAGATGCATCGAAGTTGGGATGTCGTATAAAAGTAAGTGATACAAAAAACAGTCGATTGAATTCTTGCAGACTGCTTTCAAGCTATCGTTGTCGGTTCCTAAATCGTATATGAAGACTGATACAATATTGATGCTGTTATTATATCTTGAAATTTTATAAAGATTATCTAATAAAAGATTTGAAAGCAAAGTAGGTATTTATAGTCCTGCATAAATATACTATCAGTATGAAGAAAAAGAGTTTTATAATGCCTCCAAACAATCAGTTTTCTCAACTTGCATATATCTAGTGTACCTTCGTTTAGGTGAACTCATATTTTCAGACGTAAGATATGGAACAATTCTGAAGACTATACGATGTAACGATTCCAAAATTATCAGTGTCTCAAATGATAGAAAGAGGGACTTTGACATTCAGCTTACAAAGTATATTATCTATACTGTAAACGAGGCATTTCAAAAAGCTACTGAAGCCTTTGATTATTTTACCTTGCTTCACACTCAACAGAAGGTAACGTATGACTCGGCTTAAACCATCTACTTGTTACAGGTGAAAATGATCAATAAGGTTGGAACGACGCGAGACGTAACGGACTATCATAAATATAAGGTCGGAATTTCCCAAAACAATGGCTTAAACCTGTCATAGAAATTGTTATACCTCGCGCATCTTTAAACTATCCCTTAGGACCAACAGTAACATATACTCATGTGTAGTCAAACATTCACTCAAAGCCAGCCATGCCTTATCGAATAAGACTGAACAACGCGGTAGTGAGAAAAATATGTCGATTTTTTAAACACTCCAGGCGTTATGATATGTATTAACAGCTTTTTGAGAAATCTTCATCTTGATAAATTTCTAATTCCCCTAAATCAGTAAGCACTTTTGCGAATTAAGATAGTAGAGTTTATTTTACTCATCAGTACCCATTTGAGAGGAAAGGTTTATGTTACTTTTAACAACCCTTGCAGATCCTCCATTATCAGCGAGCCGATAAGATATAAGCTTTTAATAAAATATCGAAGACCTGAAAGATAGATTATTTGAATGGTATACATTTTGCACAACCTTTTTAAAATTTAGTGTCAGATTTTTTAAAAATTACGTTCAGGTAAGGAATGTTCGTTAGATCTTTTGCGAGAGAAAATGAAATTTTAGAGACTATTTTCCTAGGGGTAATGTCAGTCTATGTTTACAAACAAGTAAATGACATAATAAATGTTCCAACAGTCGAACACAGCTCTGTGCTGTATCTTTTTAGTCTTGCAAACAAGGAACTATCATTTGCAGAAAGAAATGCTGACAAGATGTAACTAATATCGAATGATACCACTTATCGACTGCCTATGGACAATATCGATGCGGAAAATAAATTTTGCTTTACGTTTTACAGATTGTCATCGAAAACAAGGCAGATATCAGCTGTGTATATTCGCGCTACCTCCCGGGAATAGTTCGATTTGTGACCACATTTGCTAAGGAAATTCCTGCGTTTAATCATTTGCAAAATCATACTCAGCTACTATTGGTGAAGGATGGACTCATTGAGATAGCTACAATTACTGATTTATCAAAGATATCTATTCCAAATCATAAATTATACCTGTATGGAATTTTTGGAAATGTGATGAGGTTAATGAATGAAGTCACATTAAAATTAAAGAAACTGAAGTTAACCAGAATCGAAATAGCTCTGTTGTCATCAGTCGTTCTGTTTTGTCCGGGTAAGGGTATTTCTTATATATTTGCTTCTTAGAAATTGTGTGTGTCATCGATTTAAGGATCAACTTAACGGCATTATCTGTGACGGATTGTATCGGTTCTATTTAAAATATACGTGGTTTAAATCATCATATACCCTGTCAAAAAGTACTTGTCAGCGTGTCTTTATTGAAAACATACATTCAAACAATACCGTGAACTGATTCAGATTTTATCACAAAAATTTTAATTTTTGTTAACAATAAATTAAATACAAATTTAAATAACTTTATACGGCTTTAAAAATACTATTTGATTAATGAAATGAAGTAATTAAATCTTAATTTGAAAACCATATTAAGTCATTTTTTTCACTTTATTGTAAATCTATATATACAATCATATATACAGATGTTTGTATATTGTAAACTATGCCATATTACAAATTCATGTACTCCATGAAGTATTACATTCTAATTGAATTAAAAGAGAACAAATGCTACCGAGCAACACAGTTAACACAAAATTAAACAGTTTTGACATACTACTATGATTATAATATGCAATATAAAGTATCGGTACATGTATATTATAAACACCGACCTATCGAAATGAAGAGCAGAAATGGTCACATTGACAGTAGATCTACGGTAATGAGACCTACTCAGTAACAAGACTATTTAGTGTGGTCTTAATACAGAACTACATTGTACTAATGTCTGTTCTGAGCTACTATAATCAGGAGATGTATTAATATTCTAGATATTTACTTTTTCTGGTGAATGAAATAAAAAAAGAGCTAAAACTGGCCTAAAAAAATACGGAACGCAAGATAAATGTAGAAATGTTTATACATTTGTATACATTAATGAAGGAAAACAACTCCAATGTGTTTATAGTTCCTGGTATCGCTCGTTTTTCGACTTGTTTTTCATTAACTATTTCCTAATTTTGCCATAACACTAAGTCTTTTGAAAAAATGGGGAAAATGTCACACGAAAAACGATTTATTACGCATTTTGTAAGTAATATTTATTACAAAACTTGTATGGAGATGAAGTAGCAAAGGGACGGAACACTGAGCAGACCAGAAAAAAAATATTGGTCATCAATGACATTCGCTCCAATATTGTCAAACTTACTTAACATATTGTCCTTTCTTGCAATGTACAGCTCTGTCTTTACAACTAGATAGCTTGACTTTTAAAAGCTTGGAACTGAGTTCTGTATTTTATAACAGTATAAAGTATACTTTGCCATAAGGTTTATTGTAGCTTAAGCTGTAATTCTTTTTAACTAAGATTATGTCTGTCACTGACCATTTTTTCAACTCCTCCCAGAACGAACAAGAAAATTCGTTTATTTTTTTTCATTTTAAGCACCATAGAAAGAACATTATGCTGACATTTTATCCTAATGTTTGTAATAAATGGTTGGTAGCAAGAATTCTATGATTTATTTTGTACCGAAATCATTGCAAATTTTGATCCTTTGTGGCTGTGAAAGGAATTCAGTTAGTATGTTTCTGGTTGTTGTTGTCATCTTAGTTAAGTTCATCAAGCAATTTCGCATTTAGAAAGTTGGAAAGATATTGATATTGAAATACAGCTAACCCTCCGAGAAACGGGTCCTCTAAAACTCGAAATACTCCCCAAACCGTACTTTTTTACGGTCCCGATTTTCAATCTTCTTTGTTTATTATTATAAAATCGCTAAAAAAACCGGAACCTCTGCACTCCGAAAACCTGACCAAATTTTACATTATATGGTTCTTTTTCTATATAATTTGACCTCTGGAAACCAGGATGATTTGCAGTTACAACAACTAGTAAAATCATTACGTGCGACTTTCTGTGTAGCAATTAAAATTGTGTTGGCACTGTGAATTTCGGTTGTTTGCGCTTATTTACAATTTCTTAACGCCTGCTAAAGGGCGCTCGTGTTAAACATACAAGTGTGAAAATAACGTTTTATTACGACCATGGAGTCTTATTGCTGCTGATGTTAATAATGCTGAATATTGTTAATCTTTTGACGCAATAGGAGCTTACTATCGTTTTGCATTAACATGTAATCCAATGAATCAGAGAGTTTTAAATAAAGTAATTGTTGGTTATTGCAACACATATGAACAGAAAACAGTCTTTGGAGACTCTCTTTCCATGGAATTATATTTAAAGAAGTATTTCTAAGAAATGTTCATCATGTTCTGTATGCTTCAGTCATGTCCACCGTCTTAGTGTCGAAGAATATAATTGTCCCTCAAGGAAACCTATGAAAACCGGAAACCTCTGAGGATCGGGCTTCTCGTCCGATCTCGAAGTTGTCATGTTGTCGGATGTTCCACTGTAGTATATACATAAATGAAGCTGCATCCTTTGTGTTGACTGTTGACTTTTATGGTTATACCATACAGGTAATGCACTAAAATCACTCCATTTTGTAGATGATGTGCAATTAAATTTGCGAGACCCATAAAAATATCCTTCCAAAACTGATTAGACACTGTTCTGACATTGTTTTTCAAAGACTCTTCTCCAAACTCACTAAACTCCGAAAGGAAACGAATACTTTTCCTTTACAACATTGAAGTAGTTCGTGTTATAAACTGATAGTTTTCTAATCCGGGTTATTTTGATATTAACCATTCTAAATCCTCCATAATCATAAGATTTGGTTACACCATTGTTCCTTATTTTATCTGGTCCTGAGTTCCAAAGAAATTTAAATAAAATGTAGAGATTTTATGATTTCTGTACTAGGGTTGGGAACACTTAAAAGAATGTGATTAATTGTTGACAAATCTAATGTTTTAATATCCACATTTTTATAAAGGGATAATGATTCTTTTTGACCACAGATTGTTTTTTTCATTTGTTGCAGAATTACTTCAAAATATGTTTAAACATTCTGCGTATCACTGAAGATCAAATTCTTAACACAGTATAACATAACTGCCTTTCATTGACCAACTATATACTACTTTGTTTTCTCTATGTTGACTTTTGACATACAAATTGGAACATTGTAAGGCGTACTTTAGAGACTTCTCAGTTACATCTTACAATATAGTTGAGTCATCTGCATACTGTGATAAAAGAAATGCTATACTGTTTATTATGTCTCCCCTCTAGTGGGGGGAGACATATTGATTTGGTGTTGTCCGTCTGTCCGTCTTTCCGTCTGCCTGACTGTCTGTCCGTCTGTCTGTCACAAAAGTTTGTCTACGCAACACGCCTGGATGGATTTTACTAAAACTTGGTAGAAATAATTAGTACCAAGTGTAGTTGTGCAATCGTCAGGATTTTCCGCTCCATTGATTTGTGTATGAGTTATAGGACTTTAAAGAATTTGGTTATATATATCTATATCTATATATATGTTTATGATATTCAGTGAAATATTTTCCGTGCTTCTTCTCCAATACCCCTCACTGGATTTCCATAACATTTTGCAGGAAGCATCAGTATGAAGTCTAGTTGCGCATATTATAATTGTGGGTAACTAACTCAAAGGTCAATGTCACACCGTCAGTCTGTCACAAAAGTTTTACCGCGCAACTCCTCCTACACGCCTGGATGGATTTTACTGAGACTTGGTAGACATTTTTAGTACTAAGTGTAGTTGTGCATATCGTCATGATTTTCCGCTTCATTGATTTTTGTTTGAGTTATAGGACTTTAAAGAGTTTGTATATATATATCTATATCTATATTTACAATATTCAGTAAAATATTTTCCGTGCTTCTTCTCCAATACCCCTCACTGAATTTTCATAAAATTTTGGAGGAAGCATCAGTATGAAGTCTTGTTGCTCATAGAATAATTTGGGGTCACTAACGCAAAGGTCAAGGACACAGGGATCTTAAAACAGAAAATCTATTCCGTGCTTCTTCTCCAAAATCCCTTGCTGGATTTTCATAAAACTTCACAGGAAGCATCAGTGTGAATTCTAGTTGTGCATATTATAATTTGGGGTCACTAACTCAAAGGTCGAGGTCATAGGGGGGGGGAATACGTTTTTTCGTGAAAAAACAATCTTTAGTTTTAATTTGTTTCAATTTAGTTTCATTGTTCAGTAGTACTGCCAAATTTTCCGTACATAAAATAAAAATGTAAGGGGATAAGACATCGCCTTGCCGACAACCGCACAACCAGTTAAAGTAGTCTTATAGATGTCCAATGTTGAAACACAAGACCGAGTTCTATCAAAACAAATTCACCCATTTTATAAAGTCTTCTTTAGGTTAAAAAATGTAACACTTTTTGCATAAACGTCAATGAAAGTGAATCAAAAGCTTTTTTCAAAATATATCATCAATAGCATTCCTCGCAACTTATTTTCTTCTGTAGAGTGCAGTATATCATGATTTAATCTTATGTTATCACATGTGAATTTTCCAGATGTAAAACCTGCTCTTCACTAACAAGTTTATGTAAGACTGTTTTAGACGCTGTGCAATACTGACATATACAATTTTGTATTACATGTTTGATAACGATATTGACCTCCAGTTATCATATAATGTTTGTCTTTGTCTCCTTTTAGAATACAACTTATGATACCCTTGCTTCGCAGTAACTGACAGTTCTTCTGTATCAAAGGCATGATTACCTGACCTAACAAGAAAATACCTATATCGTTCTAAATGATTTTGAAAAAGCTACTGTGAAACCACTACCACATGGAGAGAAATCCTTTGACTTTTTTCAGACCACCATTTCACTTATAGACAAATGAGCTTATAGCTTTTCTTTTTATTCCTCCCAAAATGGCAATATCAGTGATGTCAAAAAGATCTAGCAGGTCACTGTTTTCTGTCAGGTAAATAAATTATCATCATGATTTGCCACTTCAGTCAAAATTTCTGTTTGATCTGTTAATACTATTTCCGATGAAAAATATAAAGACTTCATTAATTTGGATACATAATCTCTGTTTCTGCAATTACATGGGTAACCCTAGTTCTGATAAAAGAAACTTGTATTTTTATTTAACGTCAGCCATTACGGGTTTTTCACAGACCTCTGCGCATGCGCGACATCAATGAATATCGACCGTACAAGCAACTGAGGGGGCAGTTACACGCCACTGCATAAGCGATATATACTGATATATTGATCTATCATTTATATTTGTTT
>JAUMHA010424493.1:0-10187 GCA_032359765.1 Saxidomus gigantea | reverse complement strand
AACAATATAATTTAATGCTGAAAATTGAAATCGAATGTATTCTATAAAAAAGCTCAATGAGTTTTAAATTTGAAATTGAACTAAGTTATGATAAAGCAAAATCCAAAAGTACAAATACGTCAGGTATATTCTATATACCTGGAAAATTTTGTATTCTTATTCCCATTTAACTTACTTAATTTAAGAAACACAAATGCTTGGTAAATGCATTGTTCAGAATTAAAAGTAACAAAGAAGCATATTGACGTACCTGGACATGGATCTTTTTGACAAATCTTTGATTCTGTTCTTGTGCCAACACAGTTGTGTCCCCCGTTTGCAGGTGCAGGGTTTGTACAAGAGCGTGTCCTTATTTCTGTCCCTTTGCCACATGTGTTGTCACAGCTTGACCAACCAGTCCAATCGGTCCAGCTACCATGAACTGACAGAATGAATAAGTTTACTGATTTGCATCAATATCATTCCAAATTTCACATATTTTCCTTTAAAATCACAGAATACGCAATGCAAGTTAAAATATAACTCAGCTTTGATAATTGCTGTTTTGGTGTCTTTAGTACAAAATAAAACATACATATAATATCAAATGTTTAACCAAAAACACGAAAACTGAAACAAAACATCAGAAACGCATGACTGTATTCAAATGACAAATCATTTGGACTACATGTATTATTAGCATTACCAAATAATTATACTGTATATTACGCTGTTATCTTAGGAACCATGTCATCATTAACTACTTTTTCTGAAATTTAAACGTTTTAAAAACAGTTTCAATTGCAGGCAATAGGAGATAATAACAATTGTGTGAGCTCTTAAATCGTTTAAAAAATTGCCACTAATGTAATCGACTGTTACTATACATGTTTCAACCTATAGACAATAGACGTAGTCTTGTCATTCCATTTAACGTCGTAACTTCAATTGTCTGACTTAATCCTCCTAATTTACTTCAACGCAGAAAATAAAAAAAGAAAATAGGAGTAATATAGGGCAGGCAATCGATTTAAATGCATACCGCTTAACTGAACTGCAGAACGTCTAAAGCAATTTAAGAGCATCACTTAATTTCGTATGTATACGCGTGCTGTTATATAAAGTGCCTTTTCAAAGACAAATTAAAGAAAGTAAAAACGTAACCACATTTTAGGATATAAAATGCGAATTGTATTGCTCACAGCAATGGCTGTAAACATCTTTCTGACAGTCAATTAACTTACCCACTGCACACAAGTTGCAAAACTTTGGACACACAAGACTAGCTTGTTGTTTGTCTGTTTGACATATATGAAACAAGGTGTTCAGTTTTGCGCAGTCCACGGATTTATCATCCACACATTGAGTAGCTGCAGAACAATTCGATAAACCAGACCTACTTTTCTAAACATATTTTTAAAATTTGTTGCTACATGTAAGACCCGTTCTTTCTACGCTAAAATGGAAATCAAGAAAGTGTCTTAGGAATATTGAAATTATCACGATTTTAAGTAACTATCAAAGGTGCTTCTTCAAAATTTAGATAACAAAATTCTTGGTAAGAGAAGCAGAAGAACTGGCGTTGTAAGTTAAAGAAGATGCGTTTTACAAGATGCGAGTACAGCAAAGAGCCGTCCACATTCAGTTTGATTAAAGTATACCTACATCTAATTTATGAAGACAATAAAAAAGAACTTCTTCCAGGATGGTTATATAAGATTAAAAACATGTTGTTCCATAGATGTACGTGATACACAGTAACTTCCTGAACAAAGCAAGAGTCAAACTAGAAACAAAGAGAATAGCTTACGCTTAGCATGTTTGCATAGTTCAGAGTTGCAGGTATCCGTCGAACAACATTCCCGACAATTTGAAGATTGACGTTTTAGAGCATAATGCCCGGAATGTTGCTGTCCGGTTATGTCGCGGCCTATAATTCCAAGTCCATCAACACCACCACAGTGCTAGTAAAATACGATGCAATCAATATTTAATACTTTTACAGTATTAACAAGTATTTAAGGCACAGCACAGTTAATCATAATGATAAGATATGCACTATATTTATATTGATACATTTCACAGTAGTTTGAATTTACAAACATAAATATTACCTTCAGAGAGTCCATATAAAATTCCAAGGAACACATTAAGAGCTTGGATTTATATGAGTTTTTCTTATCACGTGAGCTCATTCTAATAAGTAAGTCTAATAACTAGCTACCTGATTATCAGCACAACCTAGGTTATAGATGCCACCTTGCACGTCTAGGAAGCAGACCTATGAAGAAAAAGGAAGCGCGGCTTCGGGTTAATATGTGGTCGAATTCAATTGTACGTACAATTTTGTACATAGTATTGTGATTTTTTCCATCAATAAAATTGCAAAACGAGGGCAACAATGTTTTACAAAATGACAAATAACATCACAAAAACCCATTGCGTTTTATAAATTCACTATCTCTAACACTTTAAATCAAATTGGTATCTGTCAAAACGTGCTTTAATTCTGATGATAAGAACCTCTGACGAAATTTAGTGTTACGTGTATATATACAAAAAGATAAGATCCTATGAGTCGTAAGTATCTTGCAGTTTGTCATTTGCAGTAGATTTTACATTGAATGCTAAAACTTCGTTAAGTACGACATTGTTAATGTGTAATCCTTTCGATAGCAACGTTCCTCGTTAAGAGAATAATAGTTAATACACACTTGCTTGCATCTCATCTTCAGGTTTTCAGGTTTCAATAATATTAAGAAATAATCTCATAAGTTCAGTCATTCATTTAGAGGTGAATTTTAGTTATACAATAATAATATGGGATAGGGCGCGCCGTAGTGTAAGGAAAGAGCGTCAAACTCCCAACCCAGAAGTGGGTTAGAATCCTTGCAGCGGCATTTGAATATGAACTCAATAATACCTTTTTTCGACCAAGAAGCAGTTATGGAGTGTAATTCAAACAAGATAAAAGAATGATTCTAAAAAATGTTGTGACGTTAAGTAATAAGTTTGAGCTAAACTATGAATATCGCCTTGCAACGATAAGTAATAAAATGTTATGGCATCGGTTTGACAATTAAAAGCCACATACAACATCTTCAATTCAGTATAATTTATGTGTACAGGGTATTGCATACGAGGTATAACTAGTTGCCAATGAATAAATATGCCTTGTTAATGTAAAAGATAGGTTTAGATTATATTAGCAACTTTGAGTACCTGACTGCTTTGACAGGAGGCCGTTTGGTTGCAACCGTGTGGATCATTAACATTTTGGCAGGATAAACATTGCATTGAATCTGAAAACATAAATAGTTTATGAAGAAATGCAAACAATCATAACAGATAAAAATTAAGAATACCTTGACTGAACAGAGTTTGTTTACATATAAATAACTATAAGCCTTTTGCAGTTCCATGTAGATGCAATCAAATAACATATTTTGAAGACACTTTCATCATTATGTACATTGCATTCCTGGTTTTGGTGCAGTTTGTAACGCAACGATTCAAACTTTACAAGATAAAACGAACGAAATGTGACATCTGTACGGAGATAATATTTAAAAGTGCATACACAACAACCTTTTATAATCTATAAATTTATTTTAATCATTCCACCCGTGAACGAGGACTGAATTACTTTGTAATTACTTTATAAACTGGAATCCGCTGCATAAATTGTGTACGAAAATTTCAGCCAAATTGAAAGGTGCATGTTCCAATGTTTCTATCTTGTGATACAATGACCTTATACATGTACGCATTTTATAAGCTGATACCTGTCTGCGGTCAAAGAAAACAATGAGCTGAATATATACATCGTTTACTTGTTAAAGTATTCCTTTTTAAACGACACATTTATATTTCTTATTAATAATTAGTAAAAGAAAGCTATAAAACGGTGATGTATTTTCAAACATAGAGTCTACACATGTACATGTAGTTAGATGTAGTAAGATAAAGTGAATCTACCATATTCATGAGTTGTGGATAAGGAAATCCCATCCGACGGTTGAGATACGTAAAAAAATGAGATTCTGCCGAGTCCTTTGGGACGTGTCTCAAAACCGAGGGTGGGATTATGCACAACTCAATATATACTGTGACAGTAAAATTCTTTTTCTCACTTTTTAATCGCATTTTATCGCAGGGCCATGAGCCGTTACACAAAACAATCTCTGATACACAAAACAATTCAAACATATGTCCCTGTTTAAATCTGCATTTAATAAAAAAAACGACAAACACTTCGAATCAATATTATACAACAAAAAACAGTCTAATCAAATAGCTATGGTTCAGATCAATAATTGAAAACTTAAATTTAACGCAGGAAAATGTTCACACATGGGTCATTGATTGTGTATTCAAATTTCAATGTCACTGCTTGGATTTACTCTAGAATTGAAGATACAAACATTAATAGTGCTGACATTGACCGTATAGTACTGAATACATATCATACCACACAAGTAATAAGAAATACCTTTGAAAATAGGACGGGGATGAAAAAATGAAAATCAACCATTTTTAGAATTTTACTCCAACGCTGCTATAGATGGATTATCTATCACCGGTTAAATGAATGGAAATATGTATCTCATTGGTTGAAAATAATATTACTGTTGCATTAGACTTAAATGATAATGTAATGAAGTCATATTAAAATGTTTAAGGTATTACATTTTAATTTAGCTAAAAACATACTATTTAGAAGAGTGGATGGACTATCACCGAATGTAAACGTGGTACTTACGCGTCGGTTTCAAATGGACAGCTACACATGCTAAAACAAGCACTGAAAATTGAATAGTAAGTCTATAATAAATTTTCCAAAACATATTAAATATACTGAAAACATCCGTCTAATGTATTTTATTTCTATGTTTTCACTTTTTTCGGTCAATCAGTAAGAGTTTTATTAGCTTGTAAGTACCATATGTCAGCTATATCTTACTGATTTACAAGTAAATTTCAAAGTTGAGCTTACACAAAACAAAATGAGTAAGATTTTGTGACTATTTCGAAGAACGGTACAAATTGATATCTGACTCATCGACTCATAAATACAAATAAAGAATAATGCTACATCAATAACAAGCAAAGTTTCCATCTGCATCTGTGTACCACTATAAAATCGTCGGCCAAGAAATGAATACTAACTGAATAATTCCATTTCGACGGTCTTTTAAGGGTTGTCACACCAAACTATTGCCACTTTGGTCCACTTTCAGAGGTGAAATTTATCTACGAAATGATTTATTCCCCAAAGCATTTTATACACCAACCAATTGACGTAATGACACAACTGTTAGATAAGGACCGAACTGAAAGGTAGGTAACATTGAAAACGTTTAAGGTGGAGTAAACACTAAGCAATACACTGTAGTTACAGTATTAAACATTTAATACAATGTATTTATATTCAGTCTTTGCAAAATGTACGGTCACTGGTATTTCGTGTCTTGTATGGGCCTTAATACACCAGTTATAGATTTACCGTGTACTGTATACAAAAGTATACTGATATACAGTACATTGAAAACCCACGTTTATGTTTATAGAAATATAAATGGAAGCGTTTTAAGAAAAATATGACAGTGCAACATCAAGTTGCTATGACAAACAACTATTTATAACATTTTCTGTAAACAATTGTGCTCTTAATCAGAAAATATAATGTAACAGAAAACGTTTTATAGTTAGAGATACTTTGATAATAATACAAGCATAAAAACGGTACGATCCATAACTGTTTACACACATTTAAACAAGAGGTCGGTTATTGAGACCTTTAGGAGATAACGTATCAAGAGTGTGAATCCAAAATGTCTCCTTTATTAACCTTTCTATGTCACCAGAAACATTGTCAATATGTATAAAACTTAAATCTTTAATCTAGTGTCCACATTCGTTAAAGTGTCGAGCAATATTAGAGGTTAATTCACTTGCATAACAGAAATGACAAATAAAATATAAATAGCTGAATATATGGTGTTTAGACTTGAATAGTCAGACATAATTTCAGCGAAATATCAACTTGTAAGAGTATTACCCAACGGCCAAGACCCTGCAATGATGTTTTGTTTAAACAATATCGTACACTTCTCAAAATATAGATTACTATTGCAAAGTTCAGTAGTCTGTTATGCATTGTCTTCAAGGGCTACCTTAACTTAGCACACTAACATAGAATATCTTCGAGATACAAATAGCAACAAATGCAATGAAGTTCAGACTGACAAAAGAGATAAGAACAAATAGGATTGGCGACGGAATTTGAACTGTGAACTTGTGTTTCCATTGGAAGCACTTGATATGTCTTATGGTGCCCCGACGTTTGTTCTGGTTCAGATCATTTATTTCATGAATGTGACGTTTGACAGTTTTTTGTCTGTTTGTGCGTTTTTGTATCATGCTTATGTGACATGATATTTCAACTTCAGCAATATGTTGAATTGCAATGAGTTCATACTGTATATATGGTATGCGTAAATAGGGCAACATAAAGTCGAAATAGCTGAATGCGTCTCCCTTTTGTGAAATGGCCGTTCTTATATGTGGTACTTGTAGTGCAATTTTAGACAATGTGACTTAAGTTTACTCGCTTTAATGCAACCACTAATACAGTAATAAATTTCTGCTTAAAATGATTACTTGTTCTTACATGTATATTTGAATTTGACCAGTACAGTAATTTATACACACAGGTAAATGACAAAGGTTTTTTCATACAATAGTTAAACAAAAATAGGAAATAACAAAGACTATACTATCCATATAATATAATACAACGGAGATAACTAGATATATGTGTTTCGTAAAGTTTACCGCGTTTGTCGTCCGCTGCGTTTCATAAGGTCAGTTATGTTTTATGTTCTTTGATCTGAAACTAAATGTTTGCATGTTACCTCACCGTAGTAATTTTTTTTTTCAATTGCTTTTAAAAAGTTAACTGTTATTATAATACAATATATATTTTTGAATGTGTTAGTAAAATATACGGCTGTGTTTGTTTAGTTCACACTAGCAACTAGTCAAATCACAATTTGCGTGCGTGAAAAATTCTCTTTCAGCAAACAATACATTAGATACTTCTAATGTAAATTAACATTTAAAATTAATCTTGATCAATTGTCAATAGAACCAGATACTTGTTCTTGTTAACATATATAATCAGCAGTCGAATGATTACATTCCCGGTGTTCCACCCCTGAAAATAATGAACACCGGAAAGGTATTCCTTCTTCCAATTGAAAGAAGATCTGTTTCGATTCTGTAAAGATTTTAAATAATAGGTTGATATATTTACTTTTGCATTGGTTACCTTAGTGTACCACTTAATCACAATTACTTAGTGGTTGAATGTAAAACGTTACATTGTCGGAATATGATATTCTTGTCTAGCATGAGCTTAAAGGGTTTTGTCTAAACCCAGACAAGGTTATATGCTCTTCGAGACAATGTAGCAGGACAGTACATTGTGGAGCGATATTAATCCTTCCGTTCGGCCGTCCGTCCGTCGGCTGTTCGTTTATCTGGTGTCATATCTCAGAAATGGTAAGGTATATTTGAAAAAAAAACTGGTAGAAAAGTTGGCTTCTTTGAAATTTCACTCGGATTGCTCAAAACACTGAAGTTATTAACATTTGAAAATTTGTATTCAGCATAAATACAGGGACATTTAAAACTCCTAATTGAATTTATTTACGCAATGTGTATTTGATACATATAATGTACAAGTTATTATCAAATGAGACAAAATTGTGCCTACAGACTTCGTTTCAAAAACGCCTCTAATTTCAAACATAATTATCCATTACAAATGGTATTTGAAATCGATAAACGGTGCTGTTGCATGAAAATCTGTATCACAGAATGGCATAAATTATTTGAATTAGTACAATCTCAGAATAGTGTACGTAGACATTGGTATTGGTCCGTTAGATTTATTTGAGGCTTCAATCTGATGTTCGAGATCTGAATACATTGTTGGGCAAAATATTTTTCCCGTAGTTTAACCTCAACTGTAAATGAACAGCTTAAATGCTGAGAAGCTGATTCGTATATATTTTAAAATTGCAGATTTTCTATGTATAACATTCGATAACAAGCGATATCAAAATATACTTTTTAAACATATTTATCGTAGTGATCCATAGTTGGTGTTTGCACATCATTTCTTCCCGATTATCTGCGTCAATTTGCCTGTGTATCAACGACTTTTGGTCACCTAGTGTAACATTTACTGCAAGTTTGAATTGAATGATAGTATCTGATAAATTTTATTGAAGTTAACTTTTCTTTTGATGTATATGTACTCCCCATTCACTTCTACACATTTACTGTTTAACAATACATTAGAATGTCTTCATGGAGTGCAAATGGTGCCAATGAAGTTAATCTTTTCCATTTTGGAAAGATAAATAGACTAAAGGCTACAAAAGCCGATAAAATGTTTCCAAAATGGTCAGCTTTCTTAAATGAACAAAGGGTAGTCATTTACACGAAAAGGAACATTACACATGAAGGGGCTTCCATTTATTTTATTTTATTTATTTTATGCATACATCTGTCATCAACTGACTTGATCGTTCAAAGCAAGCTGCTGTTTAGCTTTTTTCACAAGCTATCTTTTTATGTTTACCTGCACCAGCTGAAAGATGTTATACGTTAATTTGTCAAAAGTGTCAGAAATTAATAAATGATAAACATAGAGGCTATATTGAAATACCACATGGCAAATATTTGTCTAACTTAATTGGTGGACAATGCATGTGTTTATGTTCGGTTTACGTAACTCTAATATATTTCAGACGTCAAATCTAGGCCTTTAACATTTACAATTTCGTGTCCATCCACATATATACATTTTTGTGGCTTTGATAAGACTTTATAAAGTTATCTATTATCATTGTTACATGCGGCTCCTTTTTGTTGTTGTTTTTTTTGCTTTATTAAGTTAAATCATATACAAATAATGTTTTCTTTTTTAACAATCAGTAACAACTTCCGCACTCGGCAATGCGAACTACTGTCGATCGTGTACTATGTTCGTGGTTTGCATTTTCACATGAACATTTGAACATGTACATGTAATACTATATATGCGTCAATACGCTAGTAATATGCATGTTAGAATTTCTATGCAAGTTATGAGAAATGGTACATTGTGGTACTATGACGTGTTGTCAGAGGTGAACAATTACGGAAAGAGTAAGTATCGTAGTATACACATATAATTGTTGTATATCTTGTCGTATCATTTTCTCGTCTGCGGTGTAGCGTTTTATCACACTCGAAGTCCCGCCTCTCGTGTGATCCGAGACTTCAAATTTACTCGAATAGATACGACCCCGCATATTAACCTGCTGTTGTAAACTCTATTTGTATATCATATATTTTTTTTAAAGTATCAACACGTCAAAATAGTAAGTTTAGTAAAGACTAAGTAAATTGTCATGTAGCATTGTTATTGAAGGGTTGAGTCACTAATGTATTTTTAAAGATATATTAGGACTATTTAAGCGATAATACAAACGTTCAAAGCTACGTGCAGAGCAAAATATTATCATTACTATTTCAGCTTAAATTCATCATTGATTTTAGCAAATTAAAAACATCTGAAAAAGCATGGTATACGATAGATGGTATCGTTAAAAGTCGTTTCTATGTAAACGTTCACTAATTAAAACAACGGTACACGAAATGAAAAACAATGACATAACATAAGATTAGCAACTTGAAGAAAAAAAATGAGTCGTTTTGAAACTGGAAAATAATTTCCTTATTGTTATTTGTGCGCTAAACCTTAACTCTTCTTTAGCCGTTGATATCCGGAGATACGGTAATTTAGGCAATTTGATATGCAGAATTGCAAAGATGATGAATCATGCTGATATGATAAAAGACTAAGATAAGATCCGCAGAGTATGATGGTGGTACAGTGTAACCTCCACTAACGGTCAATTCCCGCCAACAGATACCTCCTTACAACAGCGAATTTGTAGTTTTCTATATGTTTTACCTCCCATCAACAGCCACCTCCAAACTTCGACCAACGGGCTCTATTTTTTTATCCCGAATTGACAGAAAACTTCTCAAAAGGCCAAGGAATGCTCTAAGCTCCCGTCAAAATTTTGACCGGAAAAGCTTTCCATAAAGCAATTTTCGGAAAATTACCAATGTCTATGTTTTATCCA
>JAUMHA010424482.1:0-10188 GCA_032359765.1 Saxidomus gigantea | reverse complement strand
TTTTAGTGACGGTATTTCAAACTCATCCGACATGGGGAACAATTGTACACCAGAAATAACTGTTACTAAGCAGGTCAATATTCTGTAATATGTCAATAAAATATGATCATACAGGTGACTATTACAGGGCATACAAATGGCTATAAGTAGACATACAACTGACTGTTAGTGGGCATACAACTGACTGTTAGTGACCATCAAAACTACCAGTTTTTAGCTGCTCTCAGACGTTTCAGTTCGTCAAGAATGAACTGTTTGCAAAAGAAAATAGGTCAGAACCATGCTAATTTATTCATAATTGAATTATCAGTAGAAACATTAACAATGGAATGTCTAAAAATGTTCTCAGTTTAAGCGCTTAACCATGTAAACAAATATAATCTCATAAACCAGTTACTGTTAAATTACCACACAAAACTGAAGTAACTGCGCATCTTACAGCTAATCAACACAATTTTGCATATGACTCTCTTTAGAAATTTCTTAAAGATATATCACAGCAGTGATTTTTTACGTCTTGTGTCTGTTCTCCGTCTTGTTGGCAGGATGCTGCAAGTTCAAGTGATCAAGCAGTCGGATGGAGTCAACAGTTTTAGTGGCTATATTTCAAACTCATCCGACATGTAAGTCAATGAAACTATTTATGTTTTTGTTACAGTACAACAATTGTACACCAGAAATAACTGTTACTAAGCAGGTCAATATAGTGTAATATGTCAATATAATGTGATCATAGAGGAGACTGTTAGAGGGCATACAAATGACTGTAAGTACACATACAACTGACTGTTAGTGGGAATAAAACTGCCAGTTTTTGGGCATACAGCTGGCTGAAAGAGGATGGTAGCTGCTCTCGGAACTGGCTGTTTGTTGAGGATGAACTGTTTGCAAGAGAAAATAGGCCAGCACCATAATAATTTATTCATAATTGAATTATCAGTAGACACGTTTACAATGGAATGTTTAAAAATATTCTCAGGTTAAGCACTTTAACACGTAAACTAACATTACCTCACAAAGCAGTCACTGTTAAATTACCACACAAAGGTGAAGTAACTGCGCATCTTACAGTTAATCAACACAATTTTGCATATGACTTTCTTTAGAAATTTCTTAAAGAAGCGATCAAATACTCGGATGGAGTCAACAGTTTAAGTGGCTTTATTTCAAACTCATCCGACATGTGAATCAATGAAACTTTTCATGTTTTTGTTACAGTACAACAATAGTACTCCAGAAATAACTGTTACTAAGCAGGCCAATGTAGTTTAATATGTCAATAAAATGTGATCATACAGGTGACTGTAAGTAGACATACAACTGACTGTTAGTGGGCATAAAAACTGCCAGTTTTGGGGCATACAGCTGGCTGTAAGAGGATGGTAGCTGCTCTCGAAAGTTGCAGTTTGTCTATGATGAACTGTTTGCAAAAGGAAATAGGCCAGAACCATAATAATTTATTCATAATTGAATTAACAGTAGAACCGTTTACAATGGAATGTCTAAAAATGTTCTCAGTTTAAGCGCTTAACCACGTAATCAAACAGAACCTCATAAACCGGTCCTTGTTAAATTACCACACAAAACTGAAGTAACTGCGCATCTTGCAGCTAATCAACACAATTTTGCACATGACTCTCTTTAGAAATTTCTGAAAGATATTGTTTACGTCTTGTTTCTGGTTTCCGTCTTGTTGGCAGCTTGCTGCCAAGGTCAAGTGATCCAGCACTCGGACGGAGTCAACAGCTTTAGTGGCTGTATTTCAAACTCATCCGACATGGGGAACAATGGTACACCAGAAATAACTGTTACTAAGCAGGTCAATATACTGTAATATGTCAATATAATATGATCATACAGGTGACTGTTAGAGGGCATACAGATGACTGTAAGAAGACATACAACTGACTGTTAACGGACATACAACTGACTGTTAGTTGCCATTAAAACTGCCAGTGTTTGAGCATACAGCTGGCGGTAAGAGGGGGTTAGCTGCTCTTAGAAGTTCCCGTTCGTCTAGGATGAACTGTTTGCAAAAGAAAATAAACCAGAACCATGATAATTTATTCTTAATTGAATTATCAGTAGAAACGTTTACAATGGGATGTCTAAAAATGTTCTCAGTTTAAGCGCTTAACCACGTAAACTAACATTACCTCACAAACCAGTCATTGTTTAATTACCACACAAAAGTGAAGTAACTGCGCATCTTACAGCTAATCAACACAATTTTGCATATGACTCTCTTTAGAAATTTCTTAAAGATATATCACAGCAGTGATTTTTCACGTCTTGTTTCTGTTCTCCGTCTTGTTGGCAGGATGCTGCCAAGTTCAAGTGATCAAGCAGTCGGATGGAGTCAACAGTTTTAGTGGCTATATTTCAAATGATGAAATCAATGAAACTATTGATGTTTTTGTTATAGTACAACAATTGTACACCAGAAATAACTGTTACTAAGCAGGCCAATATAGTGTAATATGTCAATATAATGTGATCATACAGGTGACTGTTAGAGGGCATACAAATGACTGTAAGTAGACATACAACTGACTATTACATGTAGTGGGCATACACCTGACTGTTAGTGGTCATAAATACTGCCAGTTTTTGGGGATACAACTGACTAAAAGTGGGCATAAAAACTGTCGGTTTTTGCGCATACAGCTGGCTGTAAGAGGGGGGTAGCTGCTCTCGGAAGTGGTAGTTCGTTAAGGATGAAATGTTTGCAAAAGAAAATAAACAAGAACCATGATAATTTATTCATAATTGAAATATCTGTAGAAACGTTTACATTGGGATGCCTAAAAATGTTCTCAGTTTAAGCGCTTAACCACGTAAACAAACATTACCTCACAAACCAGTCACTGTTAAATTATCACACAAAAGTGAAGTAACTGCGCATCTTACAGCTTTTCAACACAATTTTGCGTATGACTCTTTTTAGAAATTTCTTTAAGATATATCACAGCAGTGATTTTTCACGTCTGGTGTCAGCGGGCACATAGCAGTGATTTTTTGACGTGTTCTGTCTGTATTCTGTCTTGTTGTCAACATCCTGCCACGGTTAAGTGATCAAGCAGTCAGATGGAGTCAACAGGTCATACATGTGACTGTTAGGGGGTAAATATCTGGTTGTTAGTGGGCATACAACTGGCTGTTAGTAAACAAACAGCTGGCTGTAAGAGGGAGACAGCTGCTTTCGAAAGTGACTGTTCGTTGAGATGAACTGTTTGCTAATGAAAATAAGCCATAACTAAAATAAATGATTTATAATTAAATACACTTTTCCAGTAGAGAACGTTAGAATCGAATGTTTAAAATTGTTCTCCATATGATTTTGAGTGACGTTATTAAGGCTGAACGAACATTATGTGAACTTAACCCAATTGACATTAGATCATTTCGATTTACTCAAGATGATGGTTTCAAACTGAAATGCCAGCCCCTTAAATCGGACAATAGAATAACACTTTAAAACGGACATTTAAGCCCCTAAAGAATCGAAAATTTAGCTAACAACTTAAACACCGTATGTTGGATATTTTTTGTGTACCCCTTAAAGTCCACGTAAAAGTAGCTCATAAACTGGTTACCTCTTTAACCCCCTATCGTTGGTCCGTCCGTCCGTCCGTCCATCTGTCTGTATGTCCGTCACAATTCGTGTCCGCTCCATATCTATTGAACAACTTGACATTTTTTTAAGAATAACTCACCACAAATATTAAGCATATTGAGGCGATGTGCAGAGCGCATGTTACAACCATCTTGGTTCAAGGTTAAGGTCACAATTAGAGATCAAAGGTCATATGACTTTATTTCGTGTCCGCTCCATATCTCTTGAACCCCTTGAAGGATTTTAGAATAACTTACCACAAATGTTCACCATATTTAGACGATGTGCAGAGCGCATGTTACAACCACCTTGGTTCAAGGTCAAGGTCACAATTATAGATCAAAGGTCATATGACTATATTTCGTGTCCGCTCAATATCTCTTGAAGCCCTTGAAGGATTGAATCTCATTAAGTCTCATTTAGTCTATATTATTGATAAATATATAGATCTACTGGTAAACATAAGTTCACTTGATACAACATACACAGCAAATGATAAAACAAATTGAGAGAACCATCCACGCTGATTTTTACTAAAAGCTTCTAGTACTGTATGAAATTTTCAAGCCGATATTTGAATATCTATTACAGAGAGTCTAAACATCTTTTCTGACAAAAACATGTTTTTCCGTTAGGACGAAAAGCTTGAAGAATACAAATTACAAACACATACTCTTATTCATTTAAAGATTGTTAGTTACTTGCAACAAATTGTGAAACTTTAAATTTGTCTTCGATTGAGTACTATTAGGTGTTATAGGCCAGGCGAAGCCGTCAAAATATTTTGAAATGGAGATGACTTGGCTTAAAATTATGAACGGTATCGCAGTTATAACACGCTGACATATGGCTGCCGCATTGCGTAGTCCTATAAAGACAACAGTATCACAAAGATGTGTGTCACCTTATCAAAGGCAACACAGTTATATTGTGAAGTTATAGTTATTGGATAGGAAACGAGGTGTTATTGGCATGTAACAGCATACATTTTATGTACTGGGGCTATATAAAGGGAAGGTTTGTGGAAATATTTGAGGCTGAAAGCCGAGATCTTTCCACAGACCTTCTCTTTATAGTGCCCAAGTACATAATACCGAGTTTTCTATTCTGTAACTGTTTTATAACATGAACAAAAAATACATTGAAGACACCTTTTAATACCCTTTTATTCTAAATAAGTATCCTGTCTGACCCCCGATACTACAAAATGTGCACTTTTTACACCAGACAGCCTAACTTGTTTCTGTCGACACTTTCAAATTAAATTTTGAACAGGAATTTATTGTGTTGACATGTAGCAGGGTAATAAACACGACTGTTACGAGTGTATAACAGGACATAAATATCAAAGAAATTTGTTGCACCATGCGATAAGGGCACATACTGGTTTGTCTGTAGGCTTGCCTGAAGTCTTATATTTAAACAATATTACTGCCTGACTCTTTGCCACAATCAAATAGCAGAGTTATCTACTTGTGGAAAAGAAAGTTCATCTCAATTAAGATCTTTATCAATGAGCTCATAATTTACTAAATTTATGGTAGAACTGCTTAGACATAAATGACTCTTCTTTCTGACACCTTTTACTTCGGAACAGTATTTAATGGCAAAATAAACGACTAACACGAAAAGAGATTGTCTTTTAAAGAACCAATTACTGCTTCGTTGTTAACTACTTGAAAAAGATATGCCCCTAAATCACGTGGGAATTTTGTCGTGCCGTTGTAATTTTATATTTCCATGATTTCACCCGTAAAACCTGAAGGAAATCCAAACTCAAGTAAAGTACACACTAACCCATCTGAATAATTAAAAAAGATGGCCAAAATGGCCCTATATCGCTCACCTGTGACTTATGACGATATGTGACCCAGTGACCTAGTTTTTGACCCTAGCTGACCCATGTTCGAACTCGACCTAGATTTCATCAAGGCAATCATACTGACCATGTTTCATGAAGATCCAATGCACACTGTAACCTCTGTTGCATACACAAAGTGTTTCTATGATTTGACCGGGTGACCTAGTTTTTTACCCTAGATAACCCATATTCAAACTTGACCTAGATTTTATTTAGGCAATCATACTGACCAAGTTTCATGAAGGTCCAACAAAAAATGCAACCTCTATAGCATACACAAGGTTTTTCTATAACTTGATTCCCTGACCTAGTTTTTGACCCAAGATAACCCATGTTCAAACTCGACCTAGATTTCATCAAGGCAATCATACTGATCATGTTTCATGAACTTCCAATGCACAATGCAACCTCTGTTGCATACACAACGTTTTTCTATGATTTGACCGGGTGACCTAGTTTTTGACCCTAGATGACCAATATTCTAACTGGACCTAGATTTTATTAAGACAATCATACTGACTAAGTTTCATGAAGGTCCGATTAAAAATGCAACCTCTATAGCATACACAAGGTTTTTCTATAATTTGACCCCTGACCTAGTTGTTAGATCTAGATGACCCATGTTCGAACTCGACCTAAATTTCATCATGACAATCATACTGACTAAGTTTCATGAAGATCCAATTCTCTGTTGCATACAAATGGTCTTTCTATGATTTGACCCCATGACCTAGTGTTTGACCCTAGATAACCCATTTTCAAACTAGACCTAGATTTTATCAAGGCAGTCATACTGACTAAGTTTCATGAAGGTCCAATTGAAAATGCAACCTCCATAGCATACACAAGGTTTTTCTATGATTTGACCCCGTGACCTAGTTTTTGACCCTAGATGACCTATGTTCAAATTCGACCTAGATTTTATCAAGGTTATCAAACTGACTAAGTTTCATGAAGATCCAATGAAAAAGGCAACCTCTATTGCATACAAATGATCTATGATTTGACCCCATGACCTAGATTCTGACCCTAAATAACCCATGTTCGAACTCGACCTAGATTTAATTAAGACAATTATACTGACCATGTTTCATGTAAATCCAGTGAAAAATGCAGCCTCTATTGCATACACAATGTCAAGTGTGGACAGACGACAGACGACAGACAGACGACGGACACCAGGCGATCACAATATCTCACCTCAGCACTTCGTGCTCAGTTGAGCTAAAAAGGTAAACACAGATATATGTTTTGATTTTATTATTTACTTCTATACGACACTTGAAAATTAAAATGTCTAGATGGTTTAACCTTTTCGTGTAACTTGACTTTCCCATTGACACTTTGAAAGACAGAACAATTGTTTAATTCATTGCAATATTTGCATGAAGCAGGACGACTGCAAATATGAGCGACTTGTTTCAAAACATGGCTGTTAGGATTATGTTGATTGATTTACTAAATATTTTCGAAGAAAGAAATTTAGTAGATTACCTCACTCTTGAAACTTGGGTGAAGCATACCCTAATCACGCTAGAAGTTGAACTTTCATGGTGTCAAGGGTTTAGCCTACCAACAAGTGGCACATATATGCCTTGTATATCTGAACTATAGTATGGCTGTTCTAATGACAACGATTGCAGTGATATAACGAACAAAACCGCACTTGTATTTCGTCACTCTGTTCTGATTGAAATTCGTTATATAGTACTACTTTAGTGACTTTCGTGTACGTTTTTTTATTTGACGTCATGAAGCATATTTTGATTACCAGAACTATTTCTTCTAAGCATGAATGTTCTAAATAAGTGAAATCACCAGACCAATATTTACTACTTGATTCTGTTTCCCTGAGAACAGGTGCATAGTGCGCTTTTAATAATTTAAAATCATGCGAGATATTTAAACACAAAATTCTCTTTAGAAGTTTAAGTTCTCCGGGATTCATTGCCGAAATTATCTCTAACTCACCACCGACGGAACGATTTCTTTTAAATTTTAATTCTGAAATGTTGTGTTTTGGTTCAAAAATTCAAAACGCAACTGGAAATGTGGGTATCATTGTCTTATTTTTTAAATTGTCTGATGATTCGAAAGAAATGCCTGTTTTTATTTTACTGGTTTTTTTTTTGGAAGGTTTCATATGTTTACTTTTTTTTCTTGGAAGGTTTTTACACACTAATGCTATTTTGCTGATCTTCTGAATACCTACTGTCCGAACTAACGCTGTCTGAACTTGTGGTACTCTTTGAACCTGAAGTATTTATCATTATCTGAATGCAAGAGTAAACTTTTAATTGTAAATTAAATTTGTTTGAAAAGAGGTTTTGATCATCTCAAATAATCAATTAAAACTACAGATGCAGAGATGGCAGACAACATGTCTTGTTGTGAATTTGAAGATGTTTTACCAGAACTAGTAGAATGTTTACCTTTCAGTGCTTTAACTTCCGCCCGTTTGTTATCCAGCTTCTGTAAAATTGCCTAACTGACATTAATTCTTGTTTGGTATTCATCGGACATATATCATTAGAAAGCTAACGATCTGAAATCCAAAAGAAATATGTAATTTTAGTCATCGCATATATAGGCCGAGAGCATTCACATGCCGATTCCGCAAACGTATTGGTAGACCCCGAGAAAAGCGTCAAGACCTACAATTCAGTACGTATTGTCACTGCGCAAATGTATCTTGACTTTTACGTGTCAAATAGTTACAACGTTTCTGTTCTACTTAGTACATTTGTATTTCCTAATGTCACCAGAAGTTACATCAATATTTATTGTCTTGATTTATTCAGGAAAACAAACAGGTTTTAGGCTGTCCAATTAGCAAAGTGTTTGATGTTCACATATCTCACGAACAAAGCAACTATACGCAACCTTATGTGGAAGTAGATGATCAGAAACTAAAACGACCTTATTTTCCTGGTGTTGGCATTTGACAAGAAAACCATATTTTAAAAAGAACAAGTAGCTTAGTGAATAGAAAACGCTCTCCGCAAACAATTTCGAATAAAGTGATTGCATTTAATCTGGAAACTTTGAATGCGGGACATCTTATGTTATGCGGCACGTTAAGCTGAAAATATTTTCTTCTCAATAATGGAAGAATTCCATAATAAGCAGTGATCTGTAAACATGTGATACTTCTTTATTTTTGAATTAAAAGTTCAAACGTCGGTCATAGGAGCCAACGTTTTAAGAGGCTTGTCAAAGGTTTATATGCAATTTATCACATTGTGCAGGAAGTGTCAGTATGAAGTTCAATTGTGCATTTTAATCAAGTATCAATAACGGTTAAAGGCTTAGGGTATAAAGGGTTGGGACATATTGTTTTCCCCTTTGAACCTGTTCTTTCTTCATACGGAAAACCTATGCTGGATTATCATCAAACTTGATTGGAAGCATCAATATAAAGTTGTGCATATTATAATTTACATTTATGTAGTCAAATGTCAATGTCACAGGGGTCTGACCGTTGAAAATTTTATCTGCTCTTCATATTCTTAACCACTTGCTGGATATCATCAAACTTGGTGGGAAGCATTATCATAAAGTTTAGTTTTGCATATTACAATTCGGGGTCATATGGTTAAAGGTCAATGTCACAATCTACTGTATTATGAAACAAGTTGCTTGCCCTTCATCTTCAAAAGTCTTTGTTGAAGTTTCATCAAACTCGGTTGGAAGCATCAGTATGGCGTTAAGTTGTACATAAACCAGTTTGGGGTAATTTTGCTAAAGGTCAATGTTACAGTGGCCTGAAACTGGAAAATTGTGTCCGCTTTTCACCTCCAAAACCCCATTTTATTTGGGAACATGAGTATTAAATGTTGTTGTGTATATTACAATTTTTGGTCATATGGTCAAGGTCACAGAGGTATGAAATGTGAAAACAACTGTCCTCTCTTCATCTCTGTAATCGCTTATTCGATATTCATCAAACTTCGTAGGCAGTTTATCGTCTTGTCATGCATATTTCAGTCTGGGATTATCATATGGGCACACTTCAAACACATAGGAGCTTGTATTCAGAAAATATTGTCTGTTCTTTAAATCGCTATAATCACTTATTACATTTTTATCAAACATGATCAGAAACATCAAGTGCATATTATTATTACGGTTTCTTTCCCCAGTGAGCTAAAGTGAGTTGCAGTTTTTGGAGGGGCGGTCCAACCCAAGCGAGTTTTCACTTCTAGAGGGATAGGGCGGTGATGGGGAAGAGATACAATAATAGTTAATGTTTCTTTTAAAACTTTTACTGTATAACTCAGTTTACGGAATGCATATCGTGAATAAAACGGAAATACCTTTATTTGTGTTTTATAACATATAATTTTAGTTAATTTCAAGTAAAGTAATGCTAAATAGTTGAGCTTGTATTCTAGTTAATATTAGTGTTAGACGTGCACTTATCACTAGTGCAGTAAAATTAAGATTCAATCTCATTCCACTATTCAGTATCCGAATGGTTAAACGGTGAAATAAAAGACGCACAAAAGCTGCGTGATTACTACCAGACTGTTAAAGATTGGAATAATTATAAATGCTGGAGAAATAAAGTAAACTCTCTTATAGAAAAGGCAAAGAAAAACTATTACAATAACGCCATTAATAATAAAACAGAGTCGAAACATATATGGAAACATATTAAAAATCTTACTAATTCAGATAAAGGGTACATAACAATCCCTTGTAAACTTAT
>JAUMHA010424471.1:0-10188 GCA_032359765.1 Saxidomus gigantea | reverse complement strand
TCTTCTTGTTTAGAACCACTTGGCCTAGAGATAAGATATTTGGAATATAGCATATGTAGCGGACCTTTATGAAGATTGATTAAAATCAGAAACCCCAAGTTAAAACCAACCCTTTTTGCTATTGATGACATTGTATTATAGCCATAGGTAGCCAAGTGAGCCAAATGAGGCCATTTTTGCCCTCATATATCTTTGAATTTCATTGTTGCAGTTTTGTAGCAGATGGTTCAACATTTATCCAGGCTTTAGCCATGGGTTCAGTAATGTTTTGCGGTTATGTGAAAAACTCACGGTTGCCGTTCTTGTCACCAAACTTGGAGAATCCAAAACCTCCTACAGTCCAAGTCGAGACAAAAGCAGGTGTGACAGAGGAGGAGGCTTGCCTTTCACTAGCAGCAGGTAAAATATATTCAGCAATTATAAGGTCTTTGTGTCTCAGCCACTACTGAACGGTAAGGCAGCCTACAGGGATTATTGTGTAGGCATAAGCAGAGGTAGCTTCAAACAAAATGGTGTCTAGTAGCTAACCTGATAAAAATGATCAGATTTTGATTTAATTTGCTCTGGTACTTTTTAAACAGGGTAACATTATTTTTGTTCATATTGAGTTATGCCCCTTTTCAATTCAGTCACCAATGTGAGCAAATATTCACCTATCTGTGTATTTTGTGTATCCATAGAAAGAAATAGGTACTTGTGTGGGGTTGAGGGCAATAGGTAATTTTACTTTGATGTCATTATTTATGCTTTTGGTTAATTTGTTTTTAACATACCTGGCACAGAGTGCTAGGGTGAGCTATAAGAATCACTCACCTTACAACTAATGTCTGTCAACCATTTCCTTCAAACAACATCTCTAACAGTAATATAACAAAACCTTCTTAACACTCTGGAAGCCACATTTTGTACCCAACCGTCCTGAAAGTTAGTAAGTCTTGATAAACTCTAGGTCAAGTTTGACTTAGTCATACTCAGGTGAGCAATACAGGGCCATCATGGCTCACTTGTATAAATAAACACTATAAAAGGAGAACTTACTGAGATTGAAATAGAATCAGTTTCAAAACATTCTTGTTCACCGTGTTAATGACTTATTGTCAAAAACTGTTAGATGAACCTTAGTGGTCCCACTCATTCTGTCCACCTCTGTTCATTGTATGACACTCTAGTACATTTTATTTGACAGAAAAGCTTTATGAATTAAAAGAACCTCTTTGTCCTTAACATGAAGAAGACATTGATTTAAAGCCACACCAGTATCTTGATTCTATTTCTGTTTACAGGTTTTCCTCACTTTGCAAGTTCTTACATGCGTAATTGGGGAAGAGACACATTCATTGCATTGAGAGGGTTGCTTTTGTTGACAGGCAGATATCAGGAGGCAAGGTTTGAATATTATAATTAGTTTCCTTTCTGTTTCAGCGGAGGGGACTATAGGTTAACCCTTAATCCGTCTGTCAGTCATTCTTTTGGGTGTCTGTCCGAAAGATTGGATCATGGGATATCTAAACTTAAGATTCTAAAGAACAACATAATAAAAATTATGCTAGTCAAATTTAACTTGGTTTGTGTATAGTGGACAATATAGAAATTATGTATGTTGTTTTTGTTGTTTTTTTTGTCAGACAAAAATTGTGTTTGCTATGTCAACTGAAATAGTAAAAATACCACATACAACCTGGATCCTGTCATATCTCAAAAAGTAATCGAAGTAATATCATGAGCCTAGCATGTGGATAGAGGATAATATGAGGATTATGCACATTATTTTATTTTTTCCTGTATATAGAAAAACTTTTGGAAGTCTTCTTCTCCTAAACCACAAGATCAAGAGTTTAGATATTTAGTGTGTAACAGTGTCTAGTGGACCTCTTCAAAGTTTGTTCAGATCAAAATTGACCCTGCCCCGGGGGTCATTTGGTTTAGGAAAAACTTCATAAATCTCCTCCTTAACCACAAGGCTTATAGCTAAGATATTTGGTATATGTGACATTGTCTAGTGGTCTTCTACCAGCTTTGTACAAATCATGCCCCTGGCGTCAAAATTGACCACTTCCTTGGGTAAGTGCACTGGTACTCAGGTCAGTGCTATAGGGCCACCATGACCCTCTTGTTAGATTTATTGTGACTCTGGGTAACTGTAATATTTCAGATATATCATTGTGGCTTATGCTGGGTGCCTGCGACATGGGTTGATACCTAACCTGCTAAATGAAGGTACTGGTGCACGATTCAACTGTCGTGATGCCACCTGGTGGTGGCTACAGTCTATACAGGAGTACTGCAAACAAGCCCCAGATGGACACTCCATTTTGAAAGATAAAGTCTCAAGGTTATACCCTGAGGATGATACAGAGGCTCAGGAACCTGGTGTACATGTAAGTGAACAGGCATTGCCAGCAATAGTATTTTTGGCTTGCCTAAACAAGGCAAAATGGGCGAATTTTTTTTATCCCTGTAAATATCCATCGGGGGGGGAGGGGGGGGGGAATAATAAGTATGTTCGCCGGTTTTGTAAACCAAGAAATATAAAAGCAGTGGCCTTAGATATATGTCATGTAGCATTAAAGCCTAGATACTTAGTATGTTACAGTGTCTAGTGGACCTCATTAAAGTGTTCAAATCATGCCCACAGGGTCAAAATTTACACTGCCCAGGAGGTCATTTGGTCGTTTTTCTAAGACAAAACCTTTTTTTCTAAAACTACAAGATCTAGAGCTTAGATATTTGGTATGCAACATTGTCTAGTGGTATTCCACCTTCTTCATTCAAGTCATGCCTTTTGAGTCAAAATTGAACACACCCACAGGTGAGGGATATAGGACCATCATGACTCTTTTATTTATAAGAAATCTTTAAAAATATTCTTCTCTGAAACCGCACGACCTAGAGCTTAGACATTTGGAATGAAGCGTTGATTAGGGGACATCTACAAAGATTGTTTAAATCTAGATTCCTGATTTCACATAGACTTATAAAGGGAACACTTCAAAAATCTTCTTGTCTAAAACCACAAGGCTCAGAGCTGAGATTTTTGAATTGGTGCATTGTGTGCAAAATTTACCTTTCTAGTGATTGATTGTTTACCTTTGTATTATAGCCAATCATAGCTAGGTGAGTGATATAGGGCAGTTTAGGCCCTCTTGTGTTTTTTCTTCAGCATTTGCTCCAAAAAGCCGTTATTTGTCAATGAAACGTACACTTACCTTTTCTTATCCTTCAGTATTTTAATCTTCATTGAGGAATTGTGCTATCCATTAGGAAAATTGTCCAAATGCAGGAAATACGAAAAATAACACCACGTCATTGACCTACAGAGATGACAGAAAATATAAAAAAAAACTGGATATGATTGATTTCATTTTGCAGGAGCAGCTTCTTTGTGATGTAATGCAAGAGGCCATACAGATCCATGCAACAGGTCCTGCATTTAGAGAGGCAAATGCTGGAACAAAAATTGATAGTGTTATGACATCAAAAGGCAAGTAGTATTCTAAATTGTATGGATAGATTGTTCATTTTGTTTTGCACTTTAAATCAAACCTTATAAACCAATAGCTCATTATCAAGAAATGTTCTTGTCAAAAAGCTTGATGACCAGAAGCACATGCTCTTTGTGACCACTCACTGTCAATCATATGTCTGTCTGAACATTATGACATACTGGAGACTATAGTAAATAAAAATATAAGTCTTTGAAACAGTGTTGTCTCAGAAAGTGATGGAAGAAATTAAGCAAAGTATCCTAGCTCATCACAGATGTTGACCAGATTTAATTGGCTTGCTAAGATGGGTGAATTAAGGCCAGCTTTTCCATCTTGTTTCATATTTTTAGTTGGTTGTATTTGTATCTTTACACAACCAAAGCTCTTTTAAAAAATATAATACCACCCCTAAAATTTTCGCATTACAAATTATTGTGTGGTGCACATATTTGATGTATGCATCTTGAGTTATGTATGGAATCACAACCATTTGTATTTCTACTTCATTGCATATATATATATATGGGAAGTACAAAAGTGACATTTTGACTTTTATTTTAGGATTTAACGTTGAGATAGGTGTGAATTGGGAAACAGGCTTTGTATATGGAGGCAATGAACATAATTGTGGAACCTGGATGGATAAAATGGGAAGCTCAGAGAAGGGTGGGAACAAAGGAAAGCCAGCTACACCCAGGTAAAGAATGAAATCCGGTAAAAAAAAAAAGACAAAAAGATAGCAGTTCCTGTTGTTTCAGATCATCTGTTTACTTTCAAATGTCGCACAGACATCACATTAACAGGTAGAAAGCAAGCAGATGTATTTCCATAAAGGGATGGCATATGTAAACGGAGCTGTATTAAATGCTTCAAGTAAATATTAACAATTCTTCAAAGTTTTGTAAACAAAACATGCCTATTTCCTCAATTGTGTTAAAATTACTATTTCTAGCCGGCCTAGAACATGTCAATGTTAAAACCACAAGTAATCAAACCCTCTGTTACATGTAAAATTACAATAACAGGAATCAGTTACTAAATAAAGATAGTGGTATCATCAAGACACTTAAAAGGAGGTTCTAAACATCATTAATGCAAAGCACAGCAGTTATAAAACATAAGAACTGCCACAAGTAAAAATAGAAACACTATCAAAAGGCTCCTACTGAACCAATGGATGAAATTTCACCAAACTTACAGAGTAGTATCCTTGTAGTGACCTGATTCAAGAAAAGGAAACGCCTCTACTTTACTGGTTTAATTTAGTCATAACCCTTGGAAAACGTGGAGTATAAATATGTGTATTTTTACAGAGATGGTTCAGCAGTAGAATTGATTGGTTTATCAGCATCCTGTATCTTATGGCTACATGATCTGTTCGAGAAAGGACTCTATCATTACGAAGGTGTTAATGTTGTCAAACATGGTAAGTGTTGTTTCAGAGTTTTCAGCTGATTCTCAAAGAATGGAAGTTGATAGTAAACAGTATCCTTAATTTTACAATCGAATGAAATGTTTCATGACAATTGTAATCGTGCAATTTCTATAGTTCAATATATAGAGCAATGTTTTAATGGATTTCAAGGCAATCTAAATTGATCTAGCAGAAGACACCACTGAAAAAAAACGGTTCTTGAAACAGCAATGACACTTGTCTTTCTTAAAGATGTTACAATTTGCAGAAAAAAAAAATTCTTCAGTGATAAGTTAATTAGTTTGTGTGGAGCTGCCATGGCGCAATGGTAGCGCGTTCGCTTCTGGAATGAAAGACCCCGGTTCGATCCCTACTATCGCCATGTCGGTAGTGTCCTTAGGCAAGACACTATTTCCACATTGCCTCTCTCTCTCTTCCATCTGGAATGAGTCTCAAGAGCGATTAATATAAGTTGTAAGAACTTGTTTCGCAATCGAGAATAAATAAATTAGTATAAACTAAGTAAATCAGTTTCTTAAAAGTTTATGAGAAGGGATTCTCTTAATGTATACTAATTGTATTTTGGTCTTAGTATTACCAACAGTTTGTTGGCTGCAAAAATATGGTATGGACACGGGGATAACAAATTCCGTAGAACAGTACTGCTTTTTCAGGCTAAAATAGACCATGTGACCTAATACCCACAGTTCAGATCATTTATAGTTTTTCCTCTAACCCCACAATTCTCAGTAAGATAGAAGCTGACATTATTTATGTATTTTGGCGTTGCTGTTAAACTTCATTTATATATTAACAGACCCATGAAACCCCAACACGTTCTTCCTTTAAATAGTACATTTCAATAAACTGTTCTAAATTTTTTTGTGTTCAAAAATCTTAACGTATCTGTTTGTTATTACAAAGATGGTTTCGTATATTGCTTTGCACACTTCTGTTGGTTGTTTTGTCAGTGAATAGACAATTAAATGAAGAACCGTTGGCCTATTGTACAGTTTCACCACTCCTTGCACAATTTAAACGTTACATAACACATTTCAAGACATTCAACCGACCAGTAGTGTGTCAAAGCTTTGAATACTACTGTACCATTACAACTAATAATTAATCTGTTGCTTGCACATGTTCATCTATTTATTTATGTATTGAACATGTAGGACAGAAAGAACTGATCACATTCAAGGACTGGCATGAGCTACTGTGTGCTAACTTTGAGCGATATTTTTGGGTGAATACAGAGGCAGAAGAAACTGAAGAGGCTCCTGAGTTGATATTTAGACGTGGGATGTACAAAGATACATATAATGCCACCCAGTTCTGGACAAATACACAGCTTAGACCTAATTTCCCAGTCTCAATGGTTGTGGTATGTTTGTTTACTCAGATTACTTATATAAATAAATATTAGGTTAAAAGGGCAGCATATTAGATTTGTACTGTTCTGAATATGCTTGTTATTTTATGAACCCTATATATCTCTAATGACTTCTTGGTCACTAGATCATCAGCAGTTTCTTGTGTTGTAGTTACAGGAGGGTGGGGAGCAAAAGTGTTGCTGGAATTTTGTTACATCTCACTGCTACATATTTGTTACAAAGAGCAACCTCAACCATCATCGTGCAGCACCCATATCCAGTGGTCTTATTCCTTTACTGTGTCCAGTTTATCCTATAGATTGTAGGTTCGAAACCCTTGGGTCACAACAGTAACTCCTCAAGTACTGGTTTTTCTAGGAAGCCTACTTCAGACTGACACAGTCGTCACAATCGAGCTAAAATAGATTAGTATAAACTAAACTATGCAGGTTGATATAGGAAAGGGTAGAATATCGGTGTCAAGATGGTATCTGCGAGTATTCATCACCCTAGTGATAGCTGTAGTTTTTATTTAATTATGCCTCTGAAGGTGGGCATATTAAAATTGCACTGTCCATCTATGTGTCTGTCCCAGTTTGTGTCTGGGCTGTAACTTTGTCATACATGAAGGGATTTTCAAATTATATATTATGGCACAAATGTTCACCACATAAAGACTATGTGTAGCCTGCACAACCCAAGTCACTACCTCAAAGGTCAAAGTTACGCTTACAGTTTAAAGGTAATACAATCCTGTGTTTATGCACACAGACTGTAACTTTGTCATGCATTGAAGGCTTTGAAAATAACTTGGCACAAATGTTCAGGGCATCAAGACAAATTGCTGCCTTCAAGACCCATGTCCCTACCTCAAAGTAACACTTAGAGTTTAAAGGTCATTGAATCTTGTACATATGGTAACTCTGTCATGCATGGGAGATTATGTGGCACAATTGTTGAGCAAATGGAGATGACAAGTCACAACATCAGTCCTGCCTCTTTACATTGAAGGTCAAGGTCACATTAAGAGGTCAGATGTTTGCCTTGGGAGCATTTGTCACTTACTTATAAGCGACAGCTCTTGTTTATATAGAGTTTGGTTAAAAGGTACTATTTAGTGTCTTTATTATCAGTGCAGAAAATCAGATTGTGTGGTACGAGTATGTGGTTGTCCTTCAGCTGCAGCAGAACTCAGGTGAGCAATAGAGGGCAATCTTGGTCTTGTTCTTTAAGTGAATGCTCTAACAATAGCACATAAAGATTAATATAATTATAATGTATTGCTTTCTTTCAGGCACCAGAATTATTCTCACCAGATAAAGCTTGGATTGCTTTACAGACAGCACAGGAAAACTTACTTGGACCTCTTGGAATGAAAACTCTTGATCCTAAGTATGTACTCATTTTGTTGCTGCAAAGGTGGAAAAGAAATAAGGGTACAGTTGGGGAAATTTAAATATTTTCAAAATCAGGGTATTGTTTGGGGAATTTTTTTAAATGTCTGGGATTTTTTTTTAATTGGTTGGTGGTGGCTTAATGGTTTTAATTCTTTTGTCTAAACACTCTTGAAGTCACAATTTTACTATTTGATCTACATGAAAATAGCTCAGAATGTTTGATTTAATGATTTCTTGGTCAAGTTGAAATGTGGGTCACCTGGAGTCAAAAGGTAGGTCATGTTATAATTTAAAAAAACCTTGATAACACTAGAGGCCACATGTAATAACCAAATTCCATGAATATTGTCCTGAATGTTTGCTTCAATTATTTCTATGTCAAGTTTGAATCTTGGCTGTCTGAGGTCAAAACTTGGTCACACCTTCAAATCTAAAAAAAAAAAAATTTAAACACCCCAGAGGTCACATTTACAATCCAATCGTCATTAAAATTGGTCAGAATGTTTGTCTGAATGATTTCTAGGTTCGTATCTGGGTCAACTGGAGTAAACTCGGTCATAATAGATCAAATCAAAGGAAAACTTTGGTAACACTCCAGAGGTCACATTTAAAACCCCAATCTTTAATATGAAAATTGGTCAGAATGTATCCCTGCTTCTTCTTTTTTTTAAGGTGCTAGGGTATTTTCACTACCGGTATATATTTTATAAATGTTAGAGCAAATAAAACAATTCTGAATCATCAGCATATCAAGAAAACATTCATTTTGCAAACAACCTTCAATTTTCAAAAGAAAAGAGTTCATATTTACAAGTTAATGTCAACAAAATGGCGGCCTTCCAATTTTCTCTGCCCTGAATACACAGGTTTACAGTTTCAAACAGGGCTATTTCCAGTCTTTTTTTATTATTAATTTTTATAAAGTTACAACTGCTTATCTCTATATATAACTCCTAGGTAAAAATCGGGATTGTGATCAGATGTAACAACTGATTCAGTGTTTGTGGTTAAATAAAATATATCCTGTTTTGCCTGTTTTCAGAAGAACTCGTGTCATAAGCTTTCCATTGATGTATTTATCATGACAATATAATGAGCAAGCATCTCAGATTGACAATTTAGAAATACATGTAGCTTTATTCTACTTAATGTAGTACAGTTAGTGTTAAAATCCCTGGTTTGCATCTATTGATACATTGGCAGGTTCTTTTAATGAGTACGAGCAATGTTGTGGGATGGGGAGTGATTGTAAAAGAAAAAGTGTAAAAAGTTAAAATTTTATAACACAAACTGCTTCATTTCCAGTGACTGGAGCTATGTACCATATTATGACAATAGCAATGACTCGGAAGATGGGAAAGTTTCCAAGGGATTCAGCTATCATCAAGGACCTGTAAGTCATACTGATGCTAATGTCCCCTTGAGTGACAAAAACTTTAAATATTTACTGTGAAGCTTTTTTTTATGCCCCCAAAAGGTAGGCATATTAAAATCTCACCGTCCGTATGACAGTACATCTACGCCCAAAAAGTAGGGTTTAAGTGGCTATGGCAACGATAGGTAACAGTACATTCTCTGTGATATCATACATTCCATGTTGGTTAATGCAAGTTGGCTAAAAAGAATAATAGAGAGAAACATAGGAATAGCCACACTGCTGCCAATTCAAAGTACATCTGTCTGTGTGTCTGTCCCATTTTTCATGCCTGGGCTGTAACTTTGTCATGCATGAAGGAATTTTCCAATAACATAGCTCAAATGTTCAGCACATGAAAACAATGAGTCACATACAAAATTCACATCTCTACCTCAGATGTCAAGGTCACACTTACAGTTTAAAGTTATCAAAATCCTGTATATATGCACACATTCCTGTCCAGACAGTAACTCTGTCATGCAATAAAGGATTTTAGAATAACTTGGTACAAATATTCAGCACATCAAGACAATGTGTTGCCTACCAGACTGATTTTCATACCTCAAAGGTCAAGGTAACACTCGGAGATAACATGAAACATAACTGTCATGTCATGCATAGAAGGATTTTAAAATTATATTGCACAGTTGTTGAGCACATGGAAATGATGTGTTATGCGCAAGTCAGACATCCTTACCTTGAAGGTCAAAGGTTCTGGAATCTTGTATATATGCACATGTTCATGTCAGGATTGTAACTCTGTTATATTTTAAGGATATTAAAATGAAGTGGCACAAATATTCTCTCTGTCTGCTGAAACTTTGCTCTGATGTCCTCAGTAACACCCTTATTTCAAAGAAGTGTAGTAAATTGGTTTGCAGTCTGTTGACCAAAGGGTTTCAGATCAGTAAGTCAAAAACTATTTGACATAGGATCCTGAACTTGATTCTGACCAGTAATTTTTGTCGAGCCCGCTTGCGGTGAGCTCGACTTAGTCGTCACTTTTGGCGGTTCGGTGTATGTGTGTGCGTCCGTCCGATTTTGTCCGGACCATATCTTTTTCATGCATGGAGGGATTTTGATGTTACTTGGCACAAATGTT
>JAUMHA010424438.1:0-10190 GCA_032359765.1 Saxidomus gigantea | reverse complement strand
CTACAGTAAAATTGGGACCTGATTCATCCGTAACTTAATGAAATTCACCCATGTATTGTATGTGTCATCATTTAAACTATTAAACACGACTGAGTGACCAAACTATCCGTGAGTTGTCTATGGCTTGTGTAAGACCGAGGTTCTTACTTATTGCATCAATAGATACCACCTGCTCAATAACCAGCCACTAACCTTCTCGCGACTAGGACCAAATTTTTACCCCTTCTTACTTTAAAAGTCAGAAATATTCAAACAAATGTTGTTACTGATAATACTGGACGTACTTATTGAAAGAAAACACATTTGGGGAGCGGTTTTTTAAGGATTTCACTTATGATTAATATTTAGCAAATTTCACGGGATTTTTATGACTTGTAGTTCAAAAGATTATAAACAACACATTACAAATAAACAAATACACTTTTCATGAAATCACGCAATTTGTAACCGTTATAGACAGTCCGCGAATGATACTCGGCGCACCCAATCCATTTAGAATCGGTTCACGGATGTGTATAACGTCTGCTTTTCAAAAATGAAAATGCATTCGTTTCCTTGAACGTATTCTAAGATTAAATTCTTGTGGTCAGGAATAACAATATTCTGATGTCAAAACAAGGTTTGTTGTTTACAAGCCGGATATGCGGTTATCCCCTATCCAATGTTTGTGTATGATGTGGTTTCACAAAAAGCCGAGGGGGAAACCGTTTTCTCATATCAGGGTGGAGATCTACCTAAACATATTACAAATGTTCATGGCAGTTATATCAGTATGGAGAAAAACAGTGATAGACACCAATCGTATAGCGATAACAGTAATCAAATTTAGAAAGAAAAAAATGATTTTGAGCACATGGAGTTGATCAGTGACAGATTCAAATGAATTAAACACATTTCAAATAATTATCTTGTGTCCGTGTTTTTTTATCCTCCTCAGTCATTGAAGGTCATTCGCAGTCTGGTACAAGGGTGTGCCTTTTCTACTCTAATCACGTGACAGTATATATGATCACATCATTATTTCATAAAGTAACATGATAAATACCCACAAGCTTGAGCATCCACATTTCACAGCAAATGTTCAAAATGATTACAAGAAGATTTATACCAGTGCTGTTTTTGTTTCTACTGATAGAGAGGAGCAATGCAGGTGATATAGAAGGCTGGTGGGGAGACGTACTGGAGCAACAGTTCAGCAGTAAGAACTTGCCAATGTTTAGAGTCTTTATATATTATAGTTTTGTATTGTTGTCTTAGAATAACTGTATGTAATTACATTAGTAACTTCTTTTAAATAATGCTTTTAAATGGATTCAGGCAGTATGTATGATACCGAATACTGCATATATAGTCTAGGGCAACATCGTGTATTCCGTCACACCTTGCAAACACTTACTCGTTTCAGTGACAATAGTTTTTCGCAAAATTTACAATGGTTATAAGTTACACGCACTTTTGAATAACCGCTGTTGTTGCCCGATGTAAGTAGCTATATATGTAGTGATTTCATTCATAGATTCGCTAGTTTGAGCGTTTCACAGGAAAATACTTTCTACAATGTCTAATGATTCATCAAAACTTTTCCGTTTTTGAACATCACATGGTGTAACCTGGGATTGATATATCCTATCGTGTTAATATTATTGCTCCAGGGTACACCACCCTAGCGAGGAAAGAATTACCGTTTTATTGGAATGTAAAAGGCTTTAGAATAATCCTCACTGTAAAATTGATATAAAAAGGTGTGTTTGAAACGTTTCCCATGATTATGTTTTCCAGGCGTGTCCGTATCACGGGTACGACGTCAGTTTGGTGAAGACGTTTTGGAAAGAATTAAGTCTGAATTAAGTGGAGAGTTCAGCAATCTGCAGCAGACATTCTCAAATGTGATCGAAAAGTCACTAGCCCTCATATACAACGCTTTCGGCGAACAATTAAAGCAATTGAATGAAACTATGCAGCAAAACAACGATGCAATTTTAAAGATGCTGGCAGAGCTGCAGAATAATCAGAAGATTATCTTTGAAAGGCTGGACAGTCCCCCCGTTACGTACACTGATTGTGAAGACATATTCAAGAATAACAATAATAGTCGGACTGGAGTATATCCGATCAACCCAGGTAGGCGCATGTACATTGTATTGATATGATCGATTTGTTCAATAAATATTTCGCTTTAAATGGTTGTTTGTGATAAACACAATAACTGTCTTGTTCCTTCCTGAAATTGGCAGAAATGTTATGTGATTTTAAGTTTATAGCCTTGGTTCCCGTGGGTGAGAACACATCTAATAACATGTTATGCTGCATGGCGCTGCATGACGCTGTATTTGAAGTCAAACAATGATTGTATCGATACACAAATTGTTCACAATACTTTTATACGTATATGGTAACCAAGGTAACTCATAGACCCCTATATGGGGCATATAGATGGAATTTGAACATTCAGCTTTGGTTTAAGCACAGACGAAAATATTTTGGTCTACTTTTCGTTCAATAATATGAAACTCCAATATGACATGCAAAGGATTGGTATGTGAAGGTTATTGCGGAAATCTTATACTAGCTGCAGTATTCACAGAATTTACTAAGGCATATATATACCCTATGTGTATTAGCATTTTACAGAAGTATTTCATTGACTGATTTTTTTTCAAATACATAGAAATGATAAATTGTTTCAAAACAAACAAGTTTGGAGTTTCATTTTCTTGATTTAAGGTACAGATATAGTTATGTAATGTTTGCATAAAAGTAAATCGGAAATATATGTTTTGATGTAATGTTCAACATTTATCGTAATGTAGACTTTATTTTGTTTATGAAAAAGATGGACAGGGTGAGTTTAATGTTGTGTGTGATATGAAGACAGACGGCGGTGGATGGACGGTCATCCAGTCAAGACAGGTCAATGATAGACCGGCAGAAATTGGTTCCGATTTTTACAGAAACTGGACCGATTATGAATCTGGATTTGGCAACATTGATGAATTCAGCAATTTCTGGTTAGGACTAGAAAAGATTTATCGACTAACCGCACAAGGTTGTAGCTTATCTTAGTTATGTAGATTTATATCTCTTTTTCACATATTAAGTCCTTAGATGGTTCTTAACAGACAGCTGCTCAAACATGTATACATATTATATTATCAAAGTCCGTGTATGAAAGTCGTTTCCTGATGTACAATACAAGTAGATTATGTCGTTACTTTATTCAATACTATACAATGCTTAGTTCATAGTAAACAAGATAAGTCGACCAGTCTTAGCGTCGTTGAAAGTTCTGCGATATGCTCTTTTCACGCTTATAGTTTCGACTTCGTGCCACGTTTGAAACCACTACACAACCCTTACGTTACGTTTCATACATAAACTGGATTGAAGCCTTTATTGCGATTCGGGGTCTTCTTTTAATGATTGTCAAGATATATTCATCATTTCACGTGTCTGTATCTTAGCGTGGAAATGAGACTATTATAGTTTGTATAGGTGTGTAATGGTATCAATTTCTTTATTTTCGTCATATTGATTTGTATATGTGAACATTGTAGGAGATTATCAACTACGCATTGATATTGATAAACAGATCGCCGATAAAAATGAAAAGGGTGCTGCATTGTACAGAGTAAGATTTTATTACATGATTAAATGATAGAAATGATAGATTTGTATTTGTTTGTGTAACAAAGAAATTTACTTACTCTTTTCCGAAGCCTACTCCTTAAGTACCAAATCTGAAAGTAGATCCGGCACGTCAGTCAGCATATAATCCCAAATTATGATTCTTCATTTGAAACCATATGACCATTGCAGACATGAAAGTTGTATTGTTTAAATATAAGTATAATGTTATAAACTCGTGCAGCATCAGCTAAATTTTGTAAATTTAACTAAAGTAAACTGTTTTCGAATAAGAACCGCGGATGTATTTCATTTTACAATGATGCGTAAAAATAAGGGACGCTTTCATATATATATATATATAAAAACAGAAAACAAGTGTTAGGATACGTTAGTGTCGATGTTTAAACGATTTGTTATAGTTCATAGGTGATGATTGTTTTAAGTAGAAGGCAATTTACCCATTCGACTGTAGGTCTCGTAATCTTGGAACGCATCGAATGAGCTATTTTGTTAAAATACATATCAATGACTGCAGAAAAAACATTTGAACATCGTTACTTCCTGGTCTGAACCATATTCGTTCTATAAATGTATATTGTGGCATTATAGATACGCATTATTACTTTGTCGGGCCGCAAAATAAATTGATCCCCTTATTGATCGTTGCTATTGCCTGCTCGTTTGTGTTATCGAAGACCCGTAACTACTAACTAGCTGGAATTTAGACAGTAGAACTGTAGGCGAACACATTTTGTTGAGTACAGTGAAAATAATTTGGATAATTTTAGAGATCATTTTTCTCCGTTATCATTGGATGGAAAAGGGATCTGTTCAAAAGAAACAGTCTTTAATGTATTTGTATATCAAGTCCTTTTTAAGTGACGGCTCTTATTTTGATACTTATTTAACAGCACTTTTACCAAACAGAATTTTAGTATTGGAAATGCATCCGAGCTCTACAGACTGAATTTGGGAGAGTACGTCAACAACTATTACGATACTTGCGGAGTTAGGGAAATTGGAGACGCCCTTTCATTTCACAACGGCTTAAACTTTTCAACACCAGATCAGGATAACGATGGCTATGGACCATTTAACTGTGCCAAATATGTCACTTTTGTAAGTAAGAATACGTGCACACCTACGACTGAAAGATCCAGTTAAACTCAAACCTTGACTCAAATGGACGTTAAGTTATGCTACTTATGATATTGAACTATATTTTTTTATGGAAAAGTTTCTAAATCTGTTCTAAAATAATGAATTATTGGCAATATGTAAAGTATATTATATATTATAATCTTTAACAGTTCATGTTTTATGAACATGAAGGCCAAGATTTTAGCTTTTTAATAATTCTGCAGATATATAGTGATTTTGCTATTTTTCTTATGTCAGAAACACTGTCAGTTAGATATTTAAAAATGAGATACTTAATAAAGGTTATATTAATTTTTCAGGGCGGCTGGTGGTATATAGGTGGGATCTGTTTATACGCCGATCTGAACGGTCAAACAGCTTGGCAAACGTTTGATGGAACTTATGGGACACTGAGCAGAACCAAAATGATGATTAGAAGTGGTTAAATACACGATGTACTGCTCGTTTACGATATTGTGACAGTATCGTCACAGAAGTCAAACATTATTGTGTAAATTTAACGGATAATGTAACGACTGAATCTTTTCTTACACGCATGATCTACCTTTAAAATGACTGGTTGTAAACTGTTTGTGTACGCATAAATCTATGACGTCATTGTCTAAGTATCTTAAGTGAAAGTATGTAACTGTTTATGCGGTCATAAAAAATCCAACTGAATGTGAGACATTTTATTACTGTATCTGTACTGATATAACATTAAATCACATTTTTCTGCACTGTATGTCTTATTTATGTCTACCATTTTGGTTTCTAAAGCAAATATGAAAGTTAGATATTAAAAAACAAACTTTAACATAGTCACATTACTTCTTTACAAAACATTGAAATCGCCAAAATGAATAGAACTGTAAATAAGAAATGAAATGAATGCGAACAAATGAAAATTTTATCATAACCCGCAGATGTATATGACTTGGGAAGATACAAATAAGATTTACGTTTTAAAATAAGTGCAGAAAGTTAATGGATAATTATGCTCGAAATATAACGACAGAATAAGTCAATAAATGTTTATAGCTTGTTTTCTAGGCATTTAAATCAAACAAACTTTAAAGCGAGGCACATGTGTGGGAGTATTGTGTATTATCAGATTACTCGTCTTTCACCATTCCACAGAATCATTCTCTCCGTGTTTCCTAGCAATGCTGTTTCCTAGCATTGCTGTTTCCTAGCAATGCTGTCGGTGAAGCGAATTCCGTCAGTATTCCTTTGTCAAGTACCATAACCCTGTAACAAATATAACACTCGTCTGGGACTGATAATAGTTCCATATATCAGATGAAAAAATGCTCATTTTAAGTTAGATATTGTGACATATTTCTACCCACTTTACTAAATTAGATATGCGAATACATGTAGTACGAGTAACGCTTAACTGTAAAACTAAGAGCAAACAATTTACGAAACACTGTTTCAACTTCTAAGTATAAGGTAGGGCCTTCTTATACACGTTTGTTCTAATATCCAGCTACCACTATTCCACGATGTAAAAGTATCTTTACTTGCTAATGCATAAGTGAACCTGCTTAAACAGCTTACGTATCACCGATCGCATCTCATGTCTATTATACTTGTTAAAATGCAATTTCATGGTCGTAAAGATCAAATTTAAGAAACCTATGTAGGCTTTTATAAAAATAGATTGTGTTATTTTTCGTATTCAAACTATGTTTGTGAAAACTACAGCAGTGAGCATAATAAATATACAGTACCGTTCTCTAAATGTTTTGAACTGAATATAAAATTTGCACCTGCCATAATGCATTATTGTATTCAGTCTGTGGGCGACTGCTAACACAGTACAATTGTTGAAATGTCTCCGGATTGTCTGTCAATTCAGCATACATTAAATAATCAGAGCGATAAAAACACTTTAGCAAGGTCACATGACGCCTTACGACGTAGAAGTATAATGTCCACGTAGATTTGAGCCTATTGCATATATTTTTTTTTTTAAATATTTAGCCATTTTCAGCATCAAAATAATATCCTTTGAGCGTTGGTCATTTTCCAATAAACACCTCTTTATTTATCAGCTGCTTAGTAATCAACCACCCAGGCCTACGACCATCGTTTTAGAATTAAAACGCGTTCTTTACTTGACGTTTAACAACAATATGTTACAAAACATATATTAGTTCTTACATGAATTGGTTTGTCCTTAAGGTATTCAGTTATTAGTTGTGAGGTATGATCAATCCATCGAAGTAAACATAAGAAATACCAATTTAATGTTGATAAAGGTGTATTTGTGTCTCATGAAAATGCCCCTCCTCGATACTTACTGCATTTTTATTGGCTATAAAGAAACATTTGCATATAAAAAGGAGAAACATATGTTACTGGTTACGTCACTCAATTACTACAATGTACTTCCTGTAACATCGTCGAATACCCAGGTCCCCCTCTTTACGCTATATGCTTCAGGAGTGGCAACGGAATATTTAGCGGGGGCTCCGACGATGATCCTTTAATAGAAAGGTGCCGATCTAGTTGCACATTTCTACCACTAGTATCCTGTGCATTTATAAAATATAAGACGTATTTTAGTAACTTCTTAGCCATTGAAGGTAAAAACATAAAAAATGTCAATTTTCTTTTCTGAAAATTACCGACAGGCATTACTGACCCTGCTGGTTGAGAGGGTTCAGAATATACTTGTGTGTTTAGGTGTATGCTTGATTGATCAGTTTATGAATATATGATTGATTGAGTGAATGATTGACGTTTGATTTGCGTTAATGATTGATTTCTGAACGAATGTTGAATGTACATGTATGCATAGTTGATGAAATACGACTTGAATTGACTGAATAATTGACTGACTCACTCACTGACTCACTGACATACTGAGTGGGAGCTTGAGACTAACACGGGGTGGGCACCGGGGCTAATACCGGGAGAGGGACCGCGATATGGGCACTGTGACGAGCGTGTGCACGTGACTGATGGTTGAGCTGAACAGGGGTCAGGGGCAATAGGGCGGATGGAGCGGGAATGGTGGGCACTGGTGCGCAGACTGGATAGGAAGGTGTCAGGGGCAAGAGCAACCGGAGCGAGAACCTAGATAGGGAGCACTAGGGCGAGAACGCTGACAATCAGGGCACTCAATGATGGGTCGGAACTTGGACGGAAGCACTGATACTCGATGGAGACCAGACGGAGCACTGGGACGAGGGTTTCAAATCAAGCTCCCGGTTCTATCCCTGTTCCGTCCCGGTCACCGACCAGTTCCTGTGGCCTCCCGGTGTCCACACCCAATCCAAGTAATCGAGCTACGGTCCCCATCTCATCCCAGTCATTGTGTCTCCGTCTTGATCACGCCCTATCCTACTGCATGAAACATCTCTTTATTATACATGTAACTTTGTGGAAAAAAAATCTAAGATATATGTTTAGTTTTGGTTGCATTCCCCAAGACACAACCTAACACAAAAAATATCTTCTTCCATATAAAATATAGAATCATGTGACGTCATTACAACAACGTGCCTTTACTTAACTTTACTATTCAATCATTTTCAACGCATTTACCCTAAGATAAGGTTAGGTCACTCTTGGATACGCTACGAATATCCGTTTTGTGTAGTAATGGAACAGCTTACTCCTGTACATCTATTACTCAAAAACACGCATGCGAATATTTGTGTGTTCTATTGTTTGTTGCGTGGATTATTCGTGCACGAAACACTTTAAATTTTGTCTTTCAAGTTTCAATAATCAAAATGATTGTAATTCTAATACTTACTCCATTTTGTCTCTTATAAGGATATTAGCGTGATATACAATACTGTATATCACTCGTCATACAATACTGTATATCACTCGAATGGCCGGAACTAAGTTCAGCTTTTAAGAATTACCACCTCGTATTCTAACATAATTTAAACGTTCACACACGTTTACATTGTCGGTCTTTGTTTTCGAACCGCAACATATGTTGAATATTCATTTTTTCACCAAAACTTCACAGTTAGTCTCTTAATTTTACGCTGGAAGCATAGTTTTGGCATATTTTATATACACGTGATACTGTCAATTACGCGGGACGTTGTTCATGTTTTATGTTGTATATATAATATGACGTCATCAACATTTAAACCCGGCTCAGCTTCTTGACGTCAGACGGTACTGTATACAGATAAAGGCAGATAATTTCACTGACAATAGTTGAGCTAGTATTGACACGGCCTGTCGTTAAATCACAGTACGTACATGAAAGCCACGAAATAAAATTTAATATAAAAATGATTCCTTAAAAACAAGTTAATGCAAGTAATGCCATAATCATAGAAATTGGGAGTAAAAGTTCTAGAGCAAAAATGTTCTTGCGTTGTCTGGCGACTTGATCATTCACTCAGCTTAGCGTATCAAAATAATTCATCAAGTTAACGTGTAAGAATGAAAATAAATCATTGTTTATTAAACGACTAACACCGCTGGAACGGATGTTATTTCATAATCACTCAAAAGTAAAATTTATTTCCTAATTATATCATTCTTGGATTCTTCTTTGCCTATAAGGATGTACAGGACTGGTATATAACGTGTTGGCAGCGCTCCGCTTACCAACAAAATGATAAGCTGGAAAGATAAACAAACTAAGAGAAAGAAATAAGTCACAATGCTGACCTTTGTTTTTATTAAAACATATTTGTTCAAATTCTTACATTGGTTTTCAAATTATGTGAAGTCAGATGTTTGTAAATTTAAAGTCTGAGTATGTCTCAGTTGCGTTCCTTTACAATAGTGATTGTTTGGATTGTTTTCTATGTACAGCATATTGGTCGTCTGCATTCTTAAAATGGAAGCGGGCATCCTGAAAGGAGAAAGTAGAATAAAACTGATAATAGAAAAACACCATGTATAACTTTTGAACCAATAACGAAAGAGATTTTTTATTTCCTGTAGTTTTATAAGCGCTGTTGTGTAATGACAAATATGGCGTCAAATATGGCAAAATAATCTGAAAGCAAAATGTAATGTCAAGTGTCAATATCAGACAAGTAGTTTTAGACCGTTATCCTTATCTCCCTACCAAGCAGTTAGGAAGTTTCAGTGGTTTATTGATGGACAATAACGTTAGCTTTGTCAGGCCATACATGACTGAATCAAACGAATGTATAAGTGGTACAGGAACAGAAAGTTGTTGAGTCTCTTTGTATAATGAGATTAGATGGTGTATCGAGAGCAATAGACAGAAGGTGAGATAACTAAACAAATTATCATTAAGTATTCACTTACCTATTCCAAGGTATGAATGCCTGGCATCAGAGTCTCCAATATCCATGTTGAAAACATTCTTTAGATCCGCTGCGACTTTATCCCATGGAATACCTGTAATATCTGCAGCTTTGTCCGGGGTATCTAAGTAAAATCATTGTAAAATTAGTTGTACA
>JAUMHA010424427.1:0-10191 GCA_032359765.1 Saxidomus gigantea | reverse complement strand
TCATTTATACGAAGTGGTAAAATTTACGATTCTTAGTATGATACCGATCGATTCTTAACATAATTTTTTGCTTGTGTAAGTGTGCGTCAGTTATTAAAATTTAAGTGTGTGAATGTGCACATCTAACGCCAGCTGGTGTCGGAAATATTAAATTAGATGAAGATTCTAGGTATAATATACCAAAAATACAAGATGCCAACTGGTATAATTTCCAAAAAGGCTATACAAAATGGTACTGATCTACTAAAACGGAACCTTGTTTACTCCGGTAGTGTGGAATATTGCTATTCAAAAGGAAATCTGGAAAATCCGGTTGAAAACAATTTTCTTGAAATAAGACGTTTTTTTGCAAACATTCTGGAAAATCTTTTCAACAACACATGAACTCAACGGTTTGTCCGCAAAGAATGTTTCAATTTCGACAGTATATTTGGAGTAATCCCCTTTTAGTGCCATGTATTCACAACGAAACTTATTCCATTGTCATTTCACTGCAAATAAACACATTTCAGGTCAACTCAGTGCCTCAGAAAACGATAAAACATTCTGTTTGTAAAAATGCTAATCCGCAAAGGTAAACCATTTAATGCTAATCTGCATGGTTGTTTCCGAAACAGTTTGCTTGGAGGTATTGCAATGATCGATTATGATTCAGTTTCACATCTGGAAGACTCTTTCATACATAGGTATTGTTATATAGTTTTGATATATCTATGTTTTGTTCCGAACAGTTAATAAAACGGATTCAGTTTTCAAAATTTAAATTGTATACAACCTATGTTATGTTGTTTCTTTGTAATATACTTGCTCTGTCAATTTTTTATATTTATCATCAGTCTGTAGTATTCTATTAAATTATTCATAGATATATTGGTGACCATATCTGGTTGTGTTCGGATTCGTCTGTCAGTAAGTTGGTAGGTTCGCCTGTCTGCAATTTCGTGTCTCATTTGTAACAATAATATGCACAGTCTAGTTATCGAAATAAGTTTTAGAAATAGGAACCAAGACTGTTAATTTCGAAGTATTTTAATTGCTTCGACGAGTGTTACGCAGATACTCTTGCCAGTGGCTATATGACAATATTTAAAGATTACAAGTCTGTAAAATAAACTTAAGGGTGCACAGCTGTCATATGAAAAGACTCTAGCATTCATGCTTATATTATGGAATTATTGAATATGAATAAAATACTTGTCCTTTCGTTAATGAAATTATTGTTACATTTTATACCGTCTTTGTGTAGTGATTGCTTACACAAAAAGTGCCAGAGTGAGCTTTTAGGATCACTCTCCGTCCGGCGTCCGTCGAACGTTATACATCGTACGTTCACATTTTCCTTCAAACGACATCTTCTGTTAAACCACTTGACCAATATTGATGAAACTTGACAAGGATGTTCCTTGCATGAAGCTCTCTCATAGTTAATTAAATAATTCCATGCAATGCAGAACTCTAGTTGCCATGGCCACGGAAAGAAAACACTTTACAAATCTTCTTCTCAAGAACAGGAAGGCATGGGCTTAGATATTTGGCATGTGGCATTGTGTAGTGGACCTCTACCAAGATTTGAAGCTAGCCAGGGTGAGATTTTGGGATGGATGATTGTCTTTCGTCCGTACATCCGTCTGTCCGTCAACATTTTCCTACAAAATACATCTCTGAAAAAACATAGCAGGGATGTCTTGCCTGAAATGCTACAAAAAGTGTCCAGGTCGTACCATATTATATACCTTGAACAAGGATTGCGGACCATAAGCACATCTAACAAACCAAACAAACACTCATTCCATGCAGAAATCTGGCTGATATGGCAACAAATAGGAAAAGCCTAGAGCTTAGATATTTGGCATGTAGCATTGTCTGGTAGACCAAATTGTTCAAATTATTGGCCCTGGGTCAAAATTTACCCCGCACGGCGTGTCAAATCATTTTACACAGGCTTATATAAAAACAATTTTCCTCTCTGAAATTGCAAGGCCTAAAACGTTTTGGATGCAGCATTGCCTAGTTGACCTCTACCAAAGTTGTTCAAATCATGACTCCTCACGACTCAAAATTGACCCCGCTAGGCGCTCACTTGACTTTACATAGGTTTTCTATAGGAAAAAACTTTTAAAATCTTCTCCTCCAAAACCAGAAGGCATAGAGCTAAGGTATTTAGTAAACAGCTTGTCTAGTAGATCTCTACCAAGTCTGTTCAAATCATGTCCCTGGGGTCAATATTGGCCCAGCCTAGGGGTTTACTCGTTTACAAAGACATTCATTGGAAAATCTTAAAAGATTTACAAGGTCTAGAGCTTAAATAGTTAGCGTGTAATCATGTCTAGTAAACCTCTTTAAAAATGTGAGTTCAGATCATGCCCCCGGGGTCAAAATTTAGGCTGCCTGGGGTGTTGCTTGGTATTGGAAAAACTTACAAAATCATCTTCTCCAAAACCAAAGGGAAAGAGTTTAGATATTTGATATGTGATATTGTCTTGTGGTCCTCTACCAAGTTTGATCAAATCATGACAAGCCCATGTCCACCGGGGGTCCCTTGTCTTTATATAGAGTAACAGGTGAATCCTAGCTAAAGTTGACGGTTGCTAAGGAAGTCAGTGTTAGCTTGGTCAGTCAGTGGTTGACTACCACTGACTTACCAAGCAAACACTAACTTCCCTCACAACCGTCAACTGTCTAAGCAACATGTGACTTCCTTAACAACTACTGGATACGTTTAGCAACAATTGACTTCCTAATGTAAGTGCACTGGTACTAAGATGAGCGATATAGGGCCATTATGGTCCCCTTGTTTAAAGAAATTTCTTATTACGTTTGAGATTTTGCAACTGTTTGTCTGACGGGTAAAATCACCAATCAAGAATATTGTACAAACTAGTTTCAGTGCTTGATCACGAGACGGAAGTTTTTGCTCTCCGTGACCGAGTTAGAAAGAACTGAACAATTAACGGAAGTATGAGAACTTAATTTAATAATATATTGATTAAAGTGACATTATGCGCATTTTACTGCACATAGTGTATTTTTGGTGCCAGTGTTATAAAGCGATTTTCGGTTGCTGTGCATTTAAATGTGTTAAACTAATGATAATGCCGCATTAGTATTTGAAGTTGGTGCTTTAGAAATAAATAAAGTGGACTAATAAAATAATAGTTCCTTTCTTCGCGGTGATCTCTCTTGTGTTATTATTGTTTTTGTAGAGATTTCAGCAGTGGAAGGGAAGCAACTCCTGCATGCCGTTTTTTTTTAATTGACTCTCCCAGTCAAAAAAGGGAAAAGTAATATTTGGAAAGTTATTATTTCGTACTGGTAACAGGAAGAGTTTGGTATATTGGGTTAAAAGCTATTATTTCCTCTATCCTTTTTTACACACAATTAATTTAGCTGGATTTTTAATTGAAATAAATGCGCTTAATTCCACTTTAAAGTAAATGTATTTATTATTACTTTAACGGACAAATGTTTGTTTTTATTTCAAATTCAGGTGTTCACATTTGATTTACATATTTGCATATAGCTTTAATTAAGAAACAAACGATCAAAGATGATTGGAATATATCGCGTTGTTTGGATAATTTTTCTTTTTTTGATGTATGAACATCCTTTTGGGTCCACGTTTGCAAACGCAGGTGAGTTACTCTTTTATATCACCTCCTCATATGACACTAGTACTGGTTATTCCAGGAAGTGGACTCGGGAATGACTCGATAAGGTACAACGAGCTAAAATAAATTAGTATAAACCTAACTATGGGTAGATGCCTACCGTTAGGATTTTTTCGACATTGTCTCCGTGATGTTCAGCCAAGTGTAATCAAAGGCAGCGATAGGGCTTTATGTTATGCTTTTCAGTGAAATACTGAAATATACCTGAGAAATAAAATAAATATTCCACTGTTTCAAAGCGGTGAAAACATCAAAATCTTCAACCCGTATTGAAGTCAAAAAGTAAACCGGGCGTAACGAATGCCGGAAACTAAACGACTGGCGTCATAAAATGATGTCATGTTTGATATGCCTTCTGATGACGTTTTATTGAAACAAACGCCACAAAAGTAGAGTTTTAAACATAAAATAAACAGAAAATAGTGATATCGGTGTAATGTCACAAGGGTGATTTATGTTGAACAGTAAGATGAATAAGATGTTGAATAAGTTTCGTTATTATTTTCTGCCTGGTAGCCTCATAACGCTCATCAAACTTTAATCAATATAACTTTACTGTGCTCCAGCTGCAAAGATACAACATTTATTGATAGGAGAATTAATTATTTTAGAAGTCAGTCAAGTCGAGTTACCGTACTTACAAAAATAACCTAGAATTTATTTTATTTATTTATATCGGCTTTATAAAGATGAAAATGAAATTTATACATTGTAGAATTAACGATAAAAATTGTCTATGGTTTGTTGGTAAGGTCCTTATAATGTTGGATCTCCATTTTGTAAGACTGTTGTTGTATGAGTTTCACGCCGGTTTCAACCGTATTCTGGTCATTTTACAGACAGTTAAAGTAACCATGGTTCCTTGGAAGAACCAGTACTATACTCATATTCTATGTAGCAGGTCGGTAGCACTGCTCGAACCCATGGCCCACAATCTATGAGAGGATACAGTGATTTCATGTCAGCGACTCTAACCACCCGACCGCGGAGGCGGACTTTTGTACGGCTATAAGTGATAAACTTAGGAAAGTTTTGCCATGATCTTATGTTGGCCGGTGACTCAACCCCAGAATATGATTAATTTTGCCATGGTAAAGGGGCTTATGGTATGATAGTCTTACAAATGATGGTAGAGCGTGATATTGTGGACTCTTAAAAGCAACGAAACAGCGAAAAATAGCATGAAAATAACACGTTCAGGCTTCTTTTAATTATCGAATTCACTGTATTCTGATACAAGTTTAGCTTTTAAAAAAGCTTGAAATCGGCCCGCTTGGTTGTTGGTAAGATAATTAAACAACGTGTACTGCCAAATAGATGAAGTAAAACAAAGTTCAGTTTTAAATCAATGCCCTCCAATTACTATATGCAAATTGACAGAACGATATGTACACGTTTTACTTGGCTGTTACCTAATTTAGTACCGTGATGTATCTGATGAAATTATCATAACTTGAATATCATATCATAAAGTGAGGCGGTTCCCAAATCCACTGAATTATGTACAGGTTGTTTGCATGCAGACTACATTTGTCATATGCGTTAAACATGTAGTTAGAAAACACATTGCTGGACCTAATTAGACATGATTATAACTGATAAGGGCAATAAAACGATTAAGATATTTGACCACCTGCGGTTTGGGGGTCACTTATGAAGGAGATTTTAATTGTCTTTAAAGACAGTTGAATAGGAATGTGAGATATGTGGTCACAAGGGTCCTGACAGACCCGTGTGTTCACAGTAGGAGTCTTAGCCAATGGTAGACTCTTTATCATAATCAGCTACTGCATAGCTCCTTGGACAGTAGGTAAAAATGGACAAATGATGGTGTACATGATTAAAAAAAGTGAAAAAAATCTTCTTATTTAAAAAAGGGATTAAAATGAAGTAAATTATTGAGTATAATTATGCTTTTCAATAGCATGCATGCACATAAACATATATGATGGTCAGTACATTGTCTATGAAATACCATAAAGGTATGCATTTCTTTTTCAAAGTGTTGAGTTATGCAATGTAAATACATTTTCAAAGTAAGTTAAAGTCTGAGAAAATTGAATTTTATTTTATATCTTTCTAAAACAAAACATTTAATTTTGATAAAATTTTTAAACTTTCACATAATTCTCTGAAGTGAGAAGAAGTTTTCTGCATTTAAAATGTGTTCAAGGTAAGAAATATTGCTAAATTTACCTAAAAATCACATACAAAATAATGAAATAAAAACCTTTTTGTTATAAAAATATTTTCACTGTTAGGTAATAAACAACAGGAAATAAGCGTTAAGCCAATTATCTCTACATGTCAATAAAAGCAATGGTCTATATATAGGACTAAATGTCAAGTCTAAAGACACCTAATCAGTCAATATCTTATCTGGTAAGGGATCATAAAACGATTAAGAGATTAGACCTCAGGCGGTTTAGTGGGCCGGGGGGAGGGCATTTATGAAGGAGATTTTAATTGTCTTTAAGTGTATGCACTTAGGACATTCCGATATTCAAAACAAATATTTTTCATTTGCATAGCTAAGTTAATAAATAATTTAGCTGTATATCGGGAACGTGTGCCCAAACATCCAAAGTTTATATAATTGTAAGCAGCTGGGATAGCGAGACACTCAAAATCCCCTTGGTCGAATTCCCCTTGGTCCAAAAATAACATAGTGGCCATAATCCCCTCAATGGATTTTACATTGTAATTTCAATAATTCTGTTTTATGCCCCCGAAGGTAGGCATATCAAAATTGCACCGTCCTGTCCGTCCGCCCGTCCGTCCGTCTGTGCATCCGCCCTTACATTTTTTCGTGTCCGGGCTCTGACTTTGTCATGGATTTTGGAATAACTAAGCACAATTGTTAAGCACATCAAGACACTGTGTCGCGTGCAAGACCCACGTCCCTACCTCAAAGGTCAAGGTCTCACTTAGAGTTTAAAGGTAATGGAATCCTCTACATATGCACACATTCGTGTCCGGACTGTTACTTTGTCATGCATTGATTGATTTTGAAATAACTTGGCATAAATGTTCAGCACGTCAAGATGATGTTTCGCGTGCAAGACCCACGTCCCTACCTTAAAGGTCAAGGTCACACTTAATGTTTGATGGTATTGGAATACTGTATATATGCAAACATTCATGTCCGGACTGTAACTTTGTCATGCATTGACGGATTTTTAAATAACTTAGCACAAATGTTCAGCACAGCAAGATAATGTGTTGCGTGCAAGGCCTACGTCTCTACCTCAAAGGTCAAGGTCACACTTGGAGTTTGAAGGTAATGAAATCCTGTATACATGCACACATTCGTGTCTGGACAATAACTTTGTCATGCATTGATTGAATTTGAAATAACTTGGCACAAATGTTCAACACATCACGACAATGTGTCGCGTGCAAGACCTACGTCCCTACCTCAAAGGTTAAGGTCACACTAAGTGTTTAAAAATAATGAAATACTGTATGCATGGTAACTCTGTCATGCATGGAAGGAATTTAAAATTACATGGCACAAATATTGAGCACATGGAAAGGGCACAGACTGTGAGACACTTCTTTCGAGGGCATTTGTCACTTGTGAGGGACAGCTCTTGTTTTTCGAACATTCGCTATAGTAAAGTAAAACTAGAGACAAATGAAACATTTAGTAGTTTTTTTTCATTCAATATATGCTTTTCCACTTGTAAAATCCATTGAGGGGATTATGACTACAATGCCATTTTTGGACCAAGGGGATTTTGAAGTACACTCGCTGGAACATACCTACGTATTACTTTTTTCACGACTTTGCCTTTACATTTGCGAGTTTCTATCTTGAAAACTTCACACTTCCATCCGGGGAAATTGGGGTGGGGGGAGACATTTATTTTGCCGAAAACTCTTATCAACCGAAAGCTTGTTTTACTATGAAGCAAATAAAAATGTTACTTCATTGAATAAGAGTGTTCTTTTACTTTGATTCAGCAAAAGGTCGCGACATTTTTCTTTTCAGCAGCTTTCAAGTCCCAGGATCTTATTGACTTATTGAATTTACTGATATTGTAGAATGAAAATACTGATAGGATACTGATAGAACCATCTTCTATTCACTCTTAAATGATGTTGACATATTCATTTCTTTTGTATTCAAGTCGTATTTTCATGAAAAAGAGTTGCCAGGAAACCTTTTTAAGTTTTTGCAATTTCATTGAAAAACATACTGCTTTGTATTTCTGACATGTGCATCGCTTTAAAAAGTAAAGTTATGAATTGTTTTGGTAAGCATAAAGGTCATTTCCGCCGGCAAGACATCTTTCTTGCTAAAATAAAAGCTACTTGTTAATGTGGTCCTGGGACTTTAAGTAATGTATATGTTTTATTTCTCCTTTCTTTCTATAGCTTCATGTGCATTAGGTTACTATAATGATAGCTGCAACATGCCATGTCCTAGTAACTGTAAAGATAAGAAATGTGAAAAATTGGATGGCAAATGCCTTGGAGATTGTAAAGTTGGTTTCTATGGTGATTATTGTAACCAGTCATGCTCTAGTCATTGCAAGGATCCTGGATGTGAAAGGGACGGAAACTGCTTTGGAGAATGTGAGACAGGATATGCTGGAAATTCCTGCAATAAGACATGTCCTATGAATTGTGCGCAACCAAACTGTTTACAGACTGGTGGGTGCATAAGCTGCAGAGATAATAAATATCACAGTCTCCACTGCAATGTTAGCTGTGGGTCAAATTGTAAGGATGGATGTGACCATATTAATGGGGACTGTTTTGGTGGATGTGTTAGTAAGTTTTCTGGGGACAAATGTGAATTGCCATGTGAAAACTGTAAAGCTAGATGCAACCCAAAGACAGGAATATGTACTGATGATGGTTGTCAGACTGGTTACTATGGTGACAGTTGTGAGAACAAATGTGCCAGTGAATGTGTACTTGGTGAAGGATGTGAAAGGGCATCAGGGAAATGTGGACTTTGCGATGATACTAAATATGGTGATCTATGCGAAACGGAGTGTAATGCAAATTGTATTGGCGGAAAATGCCATAGAAACGGAACATGTATTGATAGGTGTCAAGATAAACATTTCCATGGTAATATGTGCGATAAGAATTGTAGCAAAGGGATAGCCAACTGCATGCAGTGTGACATGATTTCTGGGACTGTTTATTGTATGAAATGTACTAATGTCAAGTATGGAGAGCAGTGTGAAAACTATTGTCCTACCAACTGTGATCAGTGCAAAAATTTGAATGAATGTACACATTGCAAAGTCGGGTTCTCTGGCACCACATGTACAGATGAATGTGAAGTGGACAACTGTAAAAGATGTAACACAACAGGAAAATGTCAGACATGTGAAGATGGATATTTTGGAGAGGACTGTGAACATATGTGCCATGAACATTGTCAGACATGTGTTGCCAAGACAATTGATTCAAATGAATCCAATTGTAGAAAATGTAAGAAAGGACACTTCTTGTTCAGAAATGTTTGTGTTAATTGTATTGATAGTACATGTACTGCATGTAGCTCTTTCACTAACTGTACAGAATGTGCTCCAGGATTTTATGGCACTACATGCAGTAGAAACTGTCCTAAAAGCTGTCGGGAGTGTACATCAGAAGACACATGTACGAAGTGTGAAGATGGCTGGTCAGGAAAAAGGTGTCAGTGTAGCCATAATTGTTACCGAGAAGGTGACCTTGACTCCTGGTGCTATGAAAATGGAACCTGTGCTAAAGGGTGCATTGATGGAAAGATGGGTGTTAAATGTGATTTTGATTGTGCTGGGAAAGGTCGTTGCTTAGGTTGCAATCAATATAGTGGTTTATGTAAAAAATGTGTAAGTGGACTGTTTGGTGGGCTTGCTCATTGTGACAAAGAATGTGGGAAATGTTTACCAGATACATCTGGTGAAGTGAAGTGTGCAATAGAATCTGGAGACTGTATAGGGCCTTGTGAGGATGGATATTTTAGTGCGAAGTGTACACAAAATTGCAGCGAAAATTGCTTAGATCCTGCTTCAGATACCCATAAATGTGAGTAATTTTCAGGAAATTGTGCAGGGTGCAAGCATGGTTACTATGGTAATAAGTGTGAACAGAAGTGCAGTGAAAACTGTCTGGATCCGAAAACATATACAAATACTTGTGATAAAATCACAGGGATCTGTGATGCTTGTAAGAGCAATCACTATGGTAACTCCTGTAATTTGACATGTCCACAGAACTGTGGTGTTGAGCCATTCAGTAAGTCTCAGAAGATTGTTTGTCAAAGGAAAAGTGGAGAATGTTTACATTGTAAATTTGGTTACTATGGAGAACTTTGTGATGATTCATGTCCCGAATATTGTGCAAGATCTGTTCTGACAGGGAACAAGCCGGAGTGTTATAAAGCAGGAGGCTCTTGTAGAAAGTGCCAGATCGGTTACTTTGGCGATACATGTGAAAAGGGATGCAACAGAAACTGTGAAAAAGAAGGAAATACCGGGAATGGGTCATGTGACCAGCAGTCAGGTCATTGTGACAT